>VURO01029009.1:0-18798 GCA_015108175.1 Pelvicachromis taeniatus | reverse complement strand
GTGCCAGGTATTTCCAGCTATTATCGACATACAGTTGAAGGTTCGGCACAGCATCCACCCAGCATTTTGTTCTCCGAAATGCACATTTTCTAGTTTCCATCTGTTGTCCATAACACAAAAAATATAGACATGATAATAATTCATAAAAAGTTCATAATTCATTCATAATAAAACTCCATCACCAAAACTCACACATACACACCAGTCTATTCTCAAATAAAACATTAAAACTATACAACTTATACATGATCACACACTTGATTTATCCATAGCCAATTCCTAACCTGTGCCTTAAACAAGTTAAATGTAGAGCAGTGTCTAATGGATTGGGGAAGACTGTTCCACAGATGGCCACCGTGGACAGAAAGGACGTTCTGCCCAAATGCTGTCCGCCTGTGGGGTATGAACAAGTCTCCTCGGGTTGTGGCTCGAGTGGTCCTGTCTAAGCTTTCTTTAAGCCTAATAAACTGTCTTAGTGGTGGTGGAGCAAGGGAGTGTAAGACTTTATATATTAAACACACTCTTTTAAATTTCACCAAATTATTGAGGTTCAATAATTTATGTTTTTTTAACACATGACAGTGGTGGTGAGAAATCTTTTTTTTTTTTGACAAGTAGTTTTAAACTTCTTTTATAAATGTTTTCAATAGTTTTAAATGTTGTTGGACAAGCAAGTGACCAGGACGTCAAACAATAGAGAGAGATGATCATTGAGTAAAAATACGTTTTTGCTACATCCATATTTAGATTACTACGTATATGATTAAAATTTCGATTATTAAATTTAAGTACCTGGGACACTTTATTTATGTGACTCTTGAAGGATAGTGTTGGGTCTAAAATAACCCCAAGATATGGGCAACAGCCCATTGTTTAGTGAAAAATTTATATCAGTGTAAGAAAAGTGGAACAAGACAAATCCCATCGACTCCCACGTTGAAACATGTCTGCAGAATTAAAAAAGCATCTTTACAATTTGCACTGAAAACGAGAACACGTTGGATTTGCACTCAATTGTTTTGCCTTGGCAGAAACTTTAACAACGGAATTAAATCAACACAACTTATACATATTCAACAAACCTGTGCATTTTGTGTTGATAAAATCTGACTGAAGCATGTTTAGATGAAGTAAGCTGAGCTCTTGGAATATTTAATTTTCTCACTTTATTCCAGCAGTATTCAAATACTATTACCCAAATACTACTTGGTCACTTAAATACTGCATCTTCATATCACATAATGTTCAACAAAGTCTAGAATCTGGTTAACATAAAAGAGTAATTGATTTACAACAACTTCCACTCCGTCCATCCTCCTATCTTTATCCGGGTTGCAGGGGGGCTGGGGCCTAACTCAGACGTGATAGGGTCAGAGGCAGGGTAGACCCTGGACAGGTCACCAGTCTGTCACAACTGAACCCAGGACCTTCTTGCTGTGAGGTAAAGATGCTAACCACCGCCCCACCGAGCTGTTAATCCATGCTTAACTAAAGTAGGAAAGCTATGATTACAAGGCTTGCTACAGAACGTTTTTTTGTCCTTGACAGGTTAAACCACAATAAATAACAGCAGCATACGCGTGGTGTGTGTGTGTGGTTGTCTGTCTCTTATAACTCCAGTGATTTTCCTGTGGTTTGAAATCTCGTGTGATCTTGTGAATTTCGCGAATCCAGGCAAATAACCACTCTCACTAGACTGTATCATGTCATCTCAACAAGAATAAATTAAGCTGTTGAATTTCATGCAGATCCTACATGATTTAATTATCTTCACCATAGAAACTTGAAATTATTTTGTTCAAATTACAAGTTAGACTTTTGTAAGTGTGACAACCACCCAATTTCCTTTTTTGGAGTGTGGTACATAATAAACCACAAACCCAAACAAACAAAACAGAAATAGTTTTGACACCATGGATCGTTTCCCTCTCAGTAACATGTATATGTCTGTATTAATTAGTCACACATTTGGATCCTGATAAGTCCTGATGTCTGACGGGTTTGCTGACACGGCCAGCTGGAGTCCATCAGCGTCTGCTGGGCCTCACCTCTGCTCATTTAAGTCACCAGATTGGATTTCATTTCACTCAAGTATTTTAATGGGATTATCTGATAAATGACATAACTTGTTATAAAAGCAGCAACAATACTACTAAGAGAGAGAAAGGGAAGAGTGAAAACACTGACATTTGGATGGGAACAAAGAAAACAAAGGGATGAAGAGTCTTGTTACAGACAGGTATGAGTTAATGTGGAGAATGAAGCAGAATAGGAGACTCTGTGACGACATGCAGCTATGTCCCCAAACACCAGACAATCATGAGAACCGACACTTCTTATAGTCACACTGGTTTTTATTACATCATAGTGTTTGTGAAAAGGCTAAAAAGTGAAAGAAATATCACCCCAATCACAGTCAGCTACACTCAGCTTGTGACCAGCTAATTCTTCTGGAGATAGCAGGTTTTCACATGACAGGACTTGTTCTGAGGCATTTAGTGTTTCTCACCCTCTGTGTGTGTGTGTGCTCATGTGTGTGTTATACTATTTCATGCTGTACACACACCCATGCATGAGAAATATGTGACATGAGGCTGTGATGGAAATTTATAATAGAATATGATAGCATGCCCTGGGGAAAGGGAGACAAGCACACACTCCGCCCTCCCTTCCTGCTTGCTGTATGTGATGACAGGCTGCACGCGGCTGACAGACAGAAGGACGTTTCAGAGGTGAACAGGTGTAGCTACAGAGGCCTGAGTGTCTTAATGAGCACTAAACTAGATTAAGAATTTAGATGTTAATGCACTTTAACTGGATTATTTGCTGCAGCGGTGCATTAATGTGCAGAAACACAAGACTAGAAATTGCTTCAGTATAATTACAACGCTTAAAAATGTTTTTTTTTTTTTAAAGGATCTTAAACACACATTCCTACTAAAGCAGCAACATTGGTTAAAAATATTTTAAATGTATAATACACAATACACCGATAATGTGCAATGCACTCTGGGTTGACAACATAAACCAGCTGCAGTTCAGAGCTGTTGTTGCAAAACTGCTATTTCTAATGATTCACAGTTTTTAGTGTAAGAACACATTTTGAGCAGCTCTGAGCTGCTTTTCGTTGTGATTTTTGGTGGAGAGAAAAAAAGACAAGTGAAGCCTTCACAGCCTTTCTGTGAAGGCTGCACAGAAAAAAATAAAAGAGCAGGAGAATGACTTTTAAAAAGTCAGCTGCTGCTGTGTCCTCTGCACGTTTCTCCCAATTGAGCTGAAGCATTTAAAAGAGCTCACAGATGTTGCAGGTTACAAACAGTGACAAATACCAGTTTTACAGTGGAAATCAGAAATCAGCACGTGTGGTTTATGAGCAGAGTTCATAAATGGTGGTAAATGGACTGATTTGTCTACAGCGCTTTTCTACTCACAGTGCTTTATACGACATGCCTCATTGACCTTTCACACAGAGTTGTTTCCATACCATGTCAGCATGTCGCGAGTGAGGACGCAGTACAGCAGTACAAAAGTACTCAGGAAGTATTGTCCATGTTACACTGTTTTAGAGACGCGGTGTCCATGTGAGGTCCTCTGTGATGTGTGTACCCAGAAACTCTCTCTTTGCTCTTTCTGATGTTCAGAGCCACAACATGGAGCATAAAATAACCTGGCCCTGAACCTCTTCTCTGTATGCACACTCATCCTCATCAGATGATCAGTGCTGGGTTTTCTTTTTCAATTCAATTCAATTTTATTTATATAGCGCTTCAAATGTAATGATACTGTGAGCGTTATGCTCAACAGTCATATGTGTACTGAGAGTACAGGGCTCAAAAAGCAGCCTCGTGGAGCTCCTCGCCCAGTAAGAGTTTGGAGGAGCAGCAGGGTTCAGTCCAGTTCAGTCAGCAGTCTGTAAGTGGTCCACAGGTCAACAGACGGGACCAAGACCATTCCAACGATCTGACAGTTATCTTGAATGAAAAATGTATTTTACTATCGTTTGTGTTACTAAATAATCAGTTTTCCATATAAAGTTCCAAAGTAAATGAAAACTGCGGTGGTTGGCTAGAGTCCTGCTCTCAAACACACAGCTGTGGTGTTTGGTATGGTTTGTGGCTTGAAGGTAGAGGTGACACAGGATGGCTCAGGAAGTGGAAACACTTTTAAGCTGGCCAATTGTAAAGCAACTGGGTGTGCGTCCTAGAAAAGAATTGTTTGTGCACTAATCACTCGCTCTCTGGGGTTACTGAGGTGAACCTGCTGCACCGGTTCCAACATACCTCTGTAACAGCGAGGTGTCGGGATCACAGCCAGAACAGAAGGCAGCTGCTGTGGGACAGATGTGGACAGGCAGACTCTGGTGCTGCAGCGGCTGCTGCACAGCGAGGGAGCAGTGACACTGATGCCACTGGCATGCTGCACATGCTATGTTATTATCCACGGCACGCCTGGGCATTGTGCCCACAGTGCTGGAACCCCTCAGCTTCGCTGACCTGACCAGCGCCTGAATTGACCTCACTCAGAAATGTGCTCCAGGTATTTTCCACTGGACGTGGTGGTGCCAGGTGGTGTTTGAAATTAGCCCTCTATGAGAAGTATCTGCTTCACATCCCTAAGCAGGGAGATACATGGGCTAGTGCTTTACATCAGCCAGGACCTGAAATTATAGCATGATAGATAGCAGTCTATCATGCTATAGCAGTCTGGTGGCTGATTCCCTTCTACTTACTGGGGTACCCGTTCACCCTCTGTTTGGACCATGTCCTGCTGCAGTGACTTCACCAAACAAAAGATGGCAATGGTGGTATCTGCCTTTACAATCTTTTAAATTTGAGGTGGTTCATTGGCCAGGGGCACAGATAGTTGTGGCTAGCTTCCTCCCTTGCCCATGGATAGCAAAGAGTAGATCAGGCTGGATAGCTCCCAGGCCTGAGTTAGGCCGTGGTCGTATGTGATGGCAGAGCATAGTCTGTGGATTGGTTGTAGGAGAGAATGGGAGGGCAGAAAGGCTGAGGGTGTGGCACACCTGGAGTGCATTTGCTAATTACTCTCCCTGTATAGTCGCTATGAGGCCACGGGACGAGGAGTTTTGGCAGAGCACGCCAGCAGGAATGCACTGAAGCTTGGCAGCTTTGTACCGATTTCCTGTATGCGTGTGCAGTAATCACTCCTTCTCTGTGGTTACTGAGGTGAACTCTGTAGTTCCTGACAAAGATTTGTTACACAGGGATGTTTGCAGGCAACATGGTGATTTATAGTGAAAGTAGGGAACAGGTGGGAGAGAGCCTGAAGAGGTAAACATCCAAGGAAATGGTCAGTGCACAAGAGAGGTCAGGTCAGGTCTATCCTTGCACTCCCTGCGCATTGCCTCTGCTGGAGTTGCCCGGTCGCACACAGTGCCTCTGATTACAAGTATTAGACAAGCAGCTGTCATTGGTCTGGAATGAAAAGGTTTTTCTTCAAAGCGTTGGTTGATTCACAGGTTACCTTCCAGTAAGTGTTGCTAAATTTCCAGATAACGAGGTTGGTGTGAAAGCTCAAGTTGCAAATTGCTCGAAACAGGTTTCTACTACTCTTGGGTCCATGTGATGTAAAATAGTGGTCATATCCCTAATGTCACAGCTGAGTCAGAAGCCCCACATATCTGCTTTTACAGTCTGATAAAAGGAATATCATTATTATTATTAAGCAAATGGCAGAACACTATTCTATAGCATGGCCCAAGAATAAAAGTACGATGATATAAAGATAACAGGGATTGTTTTCATCCAGAGTATACCTTCAAATGTCCTCCGAAAGTGTCAAAGCTGAAGAACTTGCAGGCCTCGTTGCCATAGCAGCTAGGCTCCATCTCGCCACGAAGCCGGATATTACGACTCAGCAGGCTGACCTCCGCCCTCATATCTACCCCATCCACCTCCTCTCCCATGTGGATATACTTGGCTTTACCTGCATACACAGACAACATGCACAGTAACATAAGTTCAAACTCACACCAGACTTCAGCTTAATGTTTAAAAATGAACACAAGTGCAGAGAAAAGTGCCGCTTGTCGTCTCCTCGCTGTGTGGTGTGGGTGAGCAGATGTTTCAGATAATTAGCAGGGAGGACATACTGGAGAAGCTGAGTCAGCGTCGCATGTTTCAGCTTTAAGGAGAATTTTTAAAAAAGAACCATTTCGGGTGTAATTAGTGTGAACACACACTGACCTACAACGCAGCAGTGTCAGAGAGAAAAAAGACGAGTTCAACTTTGAGTCAACCTCACAAAGAGGAGCGCCTCTTTGCCTCTGCCATCGCCACATTAAGACTTGCCGTGAATCACAAAACTGAACTTAGTAACATCCATGCTGCACTAACCTTGTTGGCCAGCAAGGACGACTTTCCTCAGACAGCCTGCTTCTACAAAAGGCAGAATGCACGTTTCCTCCTCGAGCAGTTGCCGTCCTAGCAGCTGGTTTAGAGGCCCATTTCTGTGGCAATGCAACTACTTCAGCATTTTCGATCAATGCCACCATGATAGTGTTTTTGAGTCAAAACCCTTACATTGCATTTGGAAGCCCTGATGAACAGATGTCTGAGTCACACTGTAAAATGATTTGTCAGATACTTTCATTAAAAATGCTCCAAAGGCGCCAACGGCAGATAAAAAAAAAGTGTGTCTGAATCTGTAAAAAAACCCAAACGCTTCCCCCACACCTTCAGTCACACTGGGCCTCAGAGGCAAGCTACAGTATTATGTATTGTTGTAATTATAATAAAGCCTTGGAAGGACAATTTATACCTCAGTAACAAAGCAGTGAAGGAAAAAGAAAGATTATCCCATAAAAAGCAGTGAGAAGTAGAAAGGACAACAAAATAAAAGCGTAAGTGGAAGACGTTCTTGGCTGCCCTCCTCCACATACATATCCTCAACTACACAAATGTGCTGATTAGAAAAACTAAAGCCAAAAAAAACAAACTGTATCAAAGAAATATTCAAGTGTGAAATCTGAGAGACTGAGGATCGCACACCCACACATGCTTAATCTCTTTTCTCCACCTACTCCCTCCACCAACAGCCCGAGCTTAAAGAGGACAAAAGAACATTTTCATTCTGCTTTAACACATCAACAGACTTAAAGAAGAAGATGCTGCTCTTTACAATGCAAACAAAAGAAGACTTACTGACTGATGTCAGTTCTTCAGCATTACAAGAGTATGCACGGCCTTGCTCAGTAAAAAGCAATACATTGTTTTAATTACTTGAGGCAGTACCGTATACTTCTTTGCAATCACTTTGATGCTGTTGAACCAGGGACCACTTTACACCCACTTTAGCCTGGTGACTGGTCATTGCTGGGGTCACTGGCCGTTCTTTGGGGAGTTGATTTCACAGCATTTGCTTCAGTTACTACTCACAATTAATAATTTGCAGTTAGGACAGTCAGGAACTTTTCCCCTGAAGGAAGAAAACAAGCGACCCACCCCACCAGGAGAAACCCCGGTGAACACCTACTCCAGGACCTAGGCCTGTGAGCTCAGGACTGGCTCCATGGTGGGACCTGTTAATCGTGTCCTGGGCTCTACAGTGGGGTCATGAACTGAATTCAACCTACCAGGGGCAAAAGCCCCCTACAGCATATTTCCTGGGATCACTGGGAAACACAAACCCTTCCAGCATGATTCAAGGAGACAATCATTTATGCCTTTGAGAACTGTCAAATGTTCAAATGATTGAACTCAAACTGATAAATAGCATCAGGCTGTCGTGCTCTCTTTCTCGTCTATCTCCCAGCTCTCTGCTGCTAACAACAAAAACAACACACTCGCCCTGTTTGTGTGTAACCTCAAGGGGTGGAGGACAAACTTGATTATCAATGTGTGTTCAAAAATAGTGCCGCAAAGTGGCTCGTGAGCAGGAATTAATGAAACAGATTATAGCCATGCTGAGAGTGACACAAGCTCTGAGGAAAAGCCTCAGGCTGATAAAAGTAAGGCTTTGGTTGGCAAAGTGATGTCAGAGACCTGAGGAAAAAAAGAGGGCACTACTGGGGCTGACACTTTTATGCAGCCAGGCAGAAAAGAAGTTCCAGCAGCTTAAGTGGAGACTTGAAAATAAATGTGTTTCTACTGAAATGGGAACTTCATTTTTTGGTGTGTGAATTAGTGTCAGGAATCGACGGGCAGGAGAGAAAATGCCATGGTAGTTTTAGTTTCTGCCAACACCAAGGGACAAACAGGAGGACAAACAGGAGGGACGACAAACAGGAGGACAAACAGGAGGGACGACAAACAGGAGGGACAAACAGGTGAGACAAGGGACAAACAGGAGGGACGACAAACCGGAGGGACGACAAACAGGAGGGATGACAAACGACAAACAGGAGGGCAGAAAGAGCTGACAAAGCCAACCTGAGGAACTATAACGTGTGAATGCAGCGACACAGAGACTAACACAGTGTCTGGAAGTGAATGTTTTCATATCAGTATGCGTGATGGTGTGCAAGTGTGTGTGTGTGTGTGTGTGTGTGTGTGTGTGTGTGTGTGTGTGTGTGTGTGTGTGTGCGCGCGCCAACATGAATGGGCTCAGTCAAGAACATACAGTCCTCCAGGATGCAGGCTAAGACTTTTCCTTGGCCCTGAGTCAGACCAAACACCTCCACCGACTCCCACACACTGCTATAGGCTGTCTCCACCTGGCCCCTATCAGATTGCATATTTGGAAATACACAAACATACATATCCACAGGATGTGTTACCATCCTTTCACCTGGCTTACATTAATTTCCTGATATCTTTTTTTAACTCTACTAATAAAAAGCTACTATCCTTACTCTGGCAATTCTTCTACGTGTGATTTAATGATTTAAGCGATTTAAGCCAAGTGACTTTGTGAAGAAGTCCAGATGAACAGAATGAGCTTTTTAGGGATATCCTTACCTGGATGACTGAGCATGCATCGGGACATTTTAACAGTTACAGTTAGCAGGCTAATCCTAGCTTGATTGTTAGTGTTACTGCTATCAGAAGATTGGTGGAAATGCTATGGTCTAATCTGACTTCATGATAATAACCTTACATTTAACTCTAAAATCAGTTAAATAGCTGGCTAACCTAGATTAGCCAGCTAGCTGTAACTTAGCTCAAGTGTAAGACTCTTGTGTGCTTTGTTATATGCAAGTCAACATTATGGTTGCAAGTGAAGGACAACAGTGCAGGACAGACACATGTACACATGGTATCGTTCTGTTTTTGTGGGCAGTGGATGAAAAATTAGAAACACAATGCTGACTGCAGTTTACCTAATGACTAGCTGTGACATGAATGATGCTGAAATTATGCTTCAGTGGGAACAGTAAACTGACCATTCACTTGGCAGTCTGAAAGCATTCGTCGCCAACTCAGGGTGTGTAGTTTACAACGAGTGTGGTAAAATTAGTGTGTGGGTCACTCTTGCTTGTGCTGTTGTTGCACCATCAGTTAAATGTGACAAGTGACAACAACAGTGGCCTAAAAGCTTTCTATTGTAAGGCAAACACTTTAGAGCAGCCCGCATAATTATTAATCGAGAAAATGATGCCACGGGATCACAGCTGCCTCAGACCACACCTATGTTCAAACTCGGCTTTCAGTTTGACCACACATCTGTAAAGGTCTCTGGCTATACCATGCACAGCTGCATTGCTTTTTATGTTTACATGACTTGCTGTGCTAAGTCACTTCAAAAGGAATACCGTCTGATGGTAAAATGTTCACACTGCATACCGCAGTGGCTCTTGCTTTGAGATGAACCTGCATTAATAACGGCTTTCGTTATTTCAGCATCTAAACTGTGAAACTAGCTGCCTCAGTGTGAAAGCTGACCAGACTGCCTTGCGGCCCCTCACCTTACCCTTCTGTGATAAGGAGACAGAAAAGTGTCTGGACTTCTTTATGTTGCTTAAAGTAGTCCAGCCGCTTTTCTGTCCAAGCTCCTTAGACTACAATGACCTGGACGACTGAGAACCGTCACAGACTCCTGTGATACGTTTCCACTGGGCTCTGCCTTTTTTCCTTAGGTTAGCTTCTTTCTTGTGGCTACAGCTCTCACATTTCACCTTGGGTTACATTTTGCAGTTTTTTTTTTAAAGTCTTTTAGTGCCATAAAAGTAAAGTAAACTTAGTAACAGTGACACACTTGGTTTTATTTTTCAACGCAGAATCAATTCTGTCAAATAAAAAGAAAATGTGTCTTTATGACTAAAGTTGAATGTTTACTTGGTACAAACCTCTTTCAGCCACTCACACAAGCACATTTTTCTAAGCTTTCTAACATCCACACTCTGATAAACACTCAGGGACTCTCCTGTAACACATCACTGTTCCTGAATTCAGACGTTTCAGGTGATGAGACCCTGACCAGAGGTGGTCAGCTGGAAGGTGTTTTCCTTCTAGATTAATTTAAGATAGAAAGATGCACTTATGTGCATGCATTATGGGCATCTGAAGAGATGTTTTTGGATTATATGATTTGCCCAGGTCATCAAGACTGTGCCTGCTTGGGAACACTGGTGTCCTACCACAGCTGAGTATGTATGTAATGGGAGATCTGATGGTCGGTTTAGTGACTTGTACCAGACTGATAGTCAGTCATTGGAAATAATCTATAACACAGACATTAAAAATGTTGACTGAACAGATGATGAACACTGACTGTGAGAATAAGATGGTCATGGAGGGATGACAGCATTTCAGTGACTTCATATCCAAAGACAAAGTGGAAACATCACTTCATGTGACCCAAATAGTGTGACAAATGAATATTACCCAGAAACTTAGTATTGGGTCAGATTTCCCACTCGATGTCAGTGTCTTTGAACTGCCTTGTTAATGTTTTTATGTCTAATTCAGTCAAATGTGAATGATTAAATTTGTGTAGGTTCCCAGTCATTCAGGTCCCGACGGTCTTAATCTCAGCGGGTCAATGACCACCTGCTAAGGGACGAGCCCCCCACTGGTTCAGATAGCTGGGACTCTCCAGCGTTTGGCTTTGAAAGTGAAAATGTGAAACATCTTCAGTCCACCTGCCTTCTTACAAGCTCTTAAGACTAAATTTAATGCAGATGTTTCTAGAAGGACTTTTAGATTTTGTGAGGGCAACAGTATAATTATAAAAAGCCTTGGACTTTATTAATACAGTGGTCTGTTCCAATACACTCATTTAATGAAACTGAAGCAAAGTTATCATTTAGTGTCCACCACTAAACTAACGTGAGTGTGGACACAGTCAAAGAATGGCGCTCCAGTTGGTGGTCTTCACAGGTAAAGACAGCGTACCTCTTTAAAATTAGTTTCAGTCTTTCAAAGGCAGTGGGACTCTAGTCATGGTGTACTTTTTCAGTCAGTGGTCACTTCAAATTCTGAAAGCAAGAGCAGTTACTAGCAGGGAAATTTCATTTGATCTTCTCTTTTACAACAGCTCTTTTTCAAAGACCTGGGCACCATGGGCCACAACTCTGAGTGAAAACTGACATTTTACTGCGGTGCATAAAGTCCTGTCCTTCCAGCCTAGAATTGCAGCACACTATCAGCTGCTGCACTCTTACCTCCGACCTTCAGCTGGTTGGATGCGCAGGTCGGACAGGGCAGCAGTGTGAACTCTTCAGCCTGGTGCATTGAGTAGTCGGTACTGGCCACCACCACCCGATCCCCGGGCCCCCAGCCTGCAGGGTGGTCAGCCAGCTCCAGGATGCTGCTGTTTGACACCATGTCGATGGAAACAGAGGCCACTGGACGAACTACAGGGGAGATGGAAAGAATTAGAGCACAAACAATGCAGCAAAGCTGACACACCCATAATGTTATGCAAATATAGTCATCACAACAACTGCGTTAGCCAATGTTGTCAATCATCAGAGTAATCAGAAAAAACGAGGTGGCTTTGAGGTGGAGATTACCCAGATTTAAAGATATTTAGTAGATACACCTATGCTATTAATTTCAAAACCCCATTTGAGTTCCTTATGAAGTTTTTGCTTCGAAAAAACTTTCAGAAAACTCAAACTCTGAGTGCTAAAACCTGTATAAGTGAAGGTGAGGCTCTTACATAACTCAGAAATGCCTCAGAAATACTTTGACCACTAAGAATTTGGTCCCTGACCTCACACATGGAGCTGTCCAGAGAGTGAACTCTGCACTGGAAGCACCCTCACACCGGAGGCCTGCAGCTGGGCTCTTACTCGATACGACGGGATTTGTTCTGGCAACATTTAAGATTTCACATTATATTGACACCTGGCAATGAATTCACTGTACATCTCAGGGTAACAGTGTAACAAATGACTCCCTCTGTAGAGAGTAGAGCAGATTACTTGATGTAAAAATAATTAATGACTTTCTCGAAGAACAAACTAAGACATGGGAAAGGCACCCTGTAGAGACCCCATTCATGTCCCTGAAGGCTGACGATGTGTGTTACAGACAGACTGATGGTTGAAAGTGTGAATTGTGCAGTAGTCTATCTTTATCCACATCTTTTGTCAAATTAGTGGATGTGAGGCCGTGGCAGGGAGGAGCCGGCACTCAGCAGTAGTTTGATTACAAGCAACTTTTCAGCTGCCCTCTTCAGCTCGCACACACACACCACACAGCTCTCTCCACCAGGACCGGGCAGCTACTGAAAATAGGGAAGGCGTGGTTGGTGTGAGGGCTGTGCCAGCCAGCCTCCCCTGGCACTGCCTGCTGAACATACTGCTCCAACCCTTCCCTGCAGCTGAGCCACAAACCACACCCCGCCACAGAGGCGTGGAACTGCTGCCACTGGCACAGCAGGTATGATGGAAGAAGTGACGGTCAAAAAGGCTTTGTGCAGCAGGCTGTAAACATGCCTTTTAGTGCTGTAAGTTTGGGAATCTGTGAGGACTAAAACATCAACCATCAGAGGAAGAGCAGAACCTCTGCGTGAGCTTTTCCAGCCCTGCACTTCGCTGCTTGTAGTGGCTGAATGGTAACTGGACTGGTTCTAATATTGTCATTTTTTTAAACTCTACCCAAGTACTCAAATACTTTTCCACACCTCATCTCATTCAATCATTAACAACAATGTGTCCATCCATCTAACATCCACACTAACCTGGGATTAGTGTCTTGCTCAAGGACATTTGGCATGCAGAGAAATCAAACTACCAACCTCGTGATTAGTAGATGACGTGCTCTACCTCCTGAGCTACCCCGATCTCAACAATCACTATAGTGTGCATATGTCAGCCAATGACTGATTTGCAGTATAGCCATTTTTTATTTGGCAGAACTGAGCAACAACTGAGCCTGTGTTTATTTGAAAGGTTTGTCACTCACATCTTTTACATTTCAGACTGGCTCCATTCAATATTCTGTCACGTTTATTTTATTCAAGCTTATCACAATGTGTCTGTTAACTGGATCCATGGACACTGAGCAGAGGAGGAAGTGAAGCATAAAGCATGACAGCTAAGTTAAGAGTTAAATTAGTCATAGTCGCTGTCATAGGAATCATATAGTAACCAAACAGCTGTAAAGATGCTACCTACAGACATTAAAGTATCTACTAACCTGTCTCTCACTCCTGTCGCCACAACAGACAGTGCAGTGTATTGAAGATTTGCTACAGTTGTGTTAACAGCCTACACAGGGTGTAAATTACATTCTAAGTTAGGGTTCTAACCCCTCTTCCTAACCCCTAACCCTCTGTGTCTCTCCTCCCTCCCTATCTCGCTCTCTCTGTTGCAGTGATATCATAAAGCTGGCCTCATGAAACCCCTCACAGAACAGGAACAGCTTATTTTCATGACTGACTGCAGTTCTTTGTGAAACATTAAAAAATAATCAATCTCATCTTGTTAAGTTCTGTCTTTGCATTTTGACATCAAGTTATGAAGGCGCTTATTAACCAGAAGAAACGTTTCCTGAAGTCACATTCTCAGCTTTCGTAGAATGACAGGTAGCCTACGAGTGCAGTTTAACGCTGTGGAAGTGTGTTTGGGGAAACCAGTTATAGTGTGTATAGAGCGCTGGTAGCCACTGACAAACCTGACAAAAGAGAACACTGTATAAAACAAAACTATAGGGACAAGTCCAGACAAAGGGTCGTAAATCTGTGCATAGATGGAGCTCCGTGCATTCCAACCATAGCAGCCCGCCCCCACAGAACATGTTCCCTGAAGCACCACAGGATTGTATGTCTACAGAGACTCACTGGCCAC
The DNA here is from genome assembly GCA_015108175.1 of Pelvicachromis taeniatus. Lineage (NCBI taxonomy): Eukaryota > Metazoa > Chordata > Actinopteri > Cichliformes > Cichlidae > Pelvicachromis > Pelvicachromis taeniatus. Next base: position 4,598 of record VURO01029009.1, on the reverse strand, counting down.
TGTATTACACCAGTACACCAGTTCAGCTGCTCATTAACACAAAGATGTAATCAGAGACACTCCCATGGCTGCAACTCAACGTATGTAGATATGTAGACATGGTCAGGAGCCCTGCTGAACGTCAAATAGATCATTAGAATGGGGATGAAAGGTGATGTAAATGACTTTAAATGTGACATGTTTGGTGGTGCCAGTTGGGCTGAGTATTTCAGATTCTGTTCCTGCACAACTATTTCGAGAGTTTATAAAGAAGGGCAACGGGTATAAAGAGCAACACAAATATCCAGCTGGCCACAGTTGTCTCTGTGAAATGAGAGGTGCCAGAGGTCTGAGCAGAATGGCCAGAATGATTCAAGCCGATAGCAACCAAACATTAGCTCAAATGACCACTTGTTACAACCAAGGTATGCACAAGGGCTCTGAACACAGTATGTTGACCCTTGAAGCAGATAGCAGTTTCATGGGTATCCATGGCTCAATGGAACAAAAACGTTTCCTGGTCTGACAAGTTTAAATTTCTGTTGCCACATTCAGAAACCATGCTCAGAATGTAGCATAGCCAACATAAAAGCAAGCTTACAGACTGCCTTGTATCATAAATTCAAAGTGCTGATGGTGGTGTAATGGTATAGGGAATATTTTGTTGGCACACTTTGAACCCTTAGTGACCATCATCATTCTCAAAGCCTACCTGGGTATTGTTTCGCACCATCCCCTTATGACCACAGCATACCCATCTTCTGATTGCTGCTTCCACAATGATGATGTGTCATGTCACAAAACCTAAATCACATCAAACTGGTTTCTTGAACATGACTTGAACTGCAAACAATTTTAAATTGCATCTTAAGGGACTTTGTAACTAGAAGTCTGTCGAAAAACATATATAATTTGTTCTAATGTGTTTTCTTGAATCCAAAAAGATGCAAAGACAATGAACTCTGTCAGGAATAAAGTATTTTCATGCCAACACGGTGATTCCAAAAAGCTATTAACCAAACACATGGCGTATCTCAGCCTGGTCTGCAGCGTGTCCTTTAAATGAGGGAAAATGAAAAACAAGGACATAGCAGGCCTAAAACCATCGACACATGAACAGTAATGAAATGTGTGCTCTTAAGAAATAAGAAAAAAATCCAGCCAAGACCTGAGAAATATGTCTGGACCATCAGTTCATCAAAGCCTCATTAGAAATGATGTGAGTGGCTGTCAAGAAGCCATTCTTAAGGAAAGGAAACTGTATAGTCATGCTGTGCTTCTAAGTATGAACACAATATGCACTGTCAAATGATTATACCTAGTTTTCCGCAGAGGAAGCGGACCCTGTAGTTGTGACACAGGCCATGAGTCTGGTCTTTGTTGAGACAGACAAAGCCATAGTCCTTGTCATTCTTGTGGATCACATCTCCTGTCTGGTTGGGTGGAATGCCATCATGGGTTTCAGCCTGGACAGTGGAAACATAAAAGACACATAAATAAAAAGTGCTATTTTCACATTTTGCGACACACCATTGGTTTTATTGCAGCTGTCAACTGTCCTCAGGAGGACTGTATCAAAATGTTGGGCAATATGCTCGCTCACAGCTTGAGAGAAAAAGACGGAGAAATGTCTGGTGACTTGGCAATAGGACATATTTTTTTGGCTGGCTTCTAAAAATGCTTGTTTTCATAAACTACATCTGAAATGTGTCTACTGTCTGGCTTATGTTCTTGGCAAACAGCAGGAATTTCATCAAGACCTCCAGCATACAGGGTTAGTCCTCAGTGCTCCATTGCTTCAATTGCGTCTAGACACACAAACTGACTTGGGCAGAGTTCTACACAAACGCATGTTTTGGAACTACAGCCTCAGTAATTTTCATACAGCTGTCACAGAAAGAGTAGCGTGCACCTTACTTAATTATTTTAGTCTACTGATAAGGTCCTGGGGCCTAACAGCAAAGGACTTTCTTTGTCTTAAGCTGGGAAAACTGGTACAGCAGCATGGAACAACACAGTAGAAAGGCCAGCATAGTAGAAACTGCCAACTCTCCTTGTTTTTATATGCGGTTTCAGTTATTTAATAATAATCTATAAATTTATGTGGTAACCTTTTCATGACCGTTTCAATTGCTGTAAATCCCTGCCTCTGATGAAACTTTCCAACAGGGGCAATAATAAAACTGTGACCTCTTAAACTCTGCAAACTGTGCTGTGACCACTAAACTAGAAAGCCAAAGAAAAAGGAAAGTATAGACATTTAGCATCGGGCACTGAGCCTCTTCACATAGCTTCAGGATGTGTCAGAAAATCCAAAACGAATCTGACCCACATTACATAACATACTGGAAGAACACCACTTGGCTGCTAAAAGCAGAGATCCTGCAGTCTGAATGATTAGCATGAGAACGGCAAACTTAGGAAAACAGACTTTGTCATTTTTTCCAGTCAACCTGTTCAGAGTTGTCACAGGAACGTGAGCTCTCTAAATCTTCATAAATTTAAAGCTTCTTATAAGAAAAAAGCTGTAAAAGAACAGAAGAGACATATTGTAAGGGATTTGGTAGTACGGGAGGCAGCGTGGCAGAACTGCAGACCTGGCATCACATGGAAAGCTAACAGCTGCTACTTTATGATTCCAGGCGGCATCCTGGATGTGGCTGTCACATGTCCCAACAGTACAACTATGTTCAACATGTTTGACTGAGGACAGATCTGTTCATCCAACTGGCCAGAAGACAACTGCTCACAGGAGCAGTTTGTTTTCTGTCACAACATCAGGCTTCATCTATTATCGAAATTAAACTTGCCATTATATTTGAAAGGTTACAGTTTGTGGCACATCCAGTTTGGAAGCTGACTTCCACTGACACTTATGTATGCTGACACTTATTTTGGACTCACACTGAAAAACAGGTATGATGTTTTTCAGTGGAAAACCCTAAAAAAAAAGAGAAAAGTTTTTTAGTTTTTCCAAGTTTAGGTTTCTGTTTAGCTGTCGCTCCTGTTTTGCCCTTGCTCTTATGTTCATGTTCACCAGCCACAATAAAGGGCTCGCTTTTTGTTTAAAGTGCAGCTCCTCTGTCACCGTCTGCTTTTGTTCTCAAACACACCGGTGGACCCCACCATGACAGAACGGCCTGACGTGATATGGACCCAGCGGGTGCTGCTCAGGAGAGGGGTCTCGCTGGTCTCATGGACCATGTTGAGGTGCATATCTGACACGAAGTTGTTGGGAGTGAGCGCCATGCAGGCGATTCTTCGTGGCAGTCTGGAACTGTTGCAGATCCCCTTGGTTTCGGAGCTGGTTCGTTGTCTGGTCCAGGCCATGGAGATGTTCCGAGCCTGGGAGTTGAGGGATTACTCTGCAATGCCGCGGCTGCGGCAGTGGCAGCCAGAGGGCCTGCTGGCCCTGCTATGCTGTCACCCATAGTTCCATCAGTCACGACTCCTATGCCACATCCAGCACCACCCGAGAAACCATCCTACTGTGGCAAATTGTCCTTCTGACAAACCATAACCCTAACAATAACAAATATTCGCAATGGATTAGAATATGGAGAAAATATGGGTTTTGTGTTGTGAGCGTGCATGCGTAAAAACAAAGGATAGGATGGTTTCTGAGGTAGAATGGATTCCGAGAACACCGGCGCCTACTCCGGTGTCAATCCACCGGAGTATTCTCTGTCATGTTTACATCAGTGCTGTCAGCCAACACTGCCGCCCTCGTGGTTGAACTTATGAAATTCGGAGTTAGGGACTTTATGCCTTTGACCCTCCAAGTTTTTGGGGGGGGTTTGGACTCAGATTACAGACAGTGGACTCTGGACTTTGTGGACTGGTGCCAGCAGAACAACCTGCTGATCAACGCCAGGAAAACCAAGTAGTTGGTGGTAGATTTCCGGAGACGCAGACCCACCACACTGACACCGGTGAACATCCAGGGAGTGGACATTGAGATAGTGGACTCTTTTTCTGTTCTGTGTCTTGTTCTGTTAGTGTATGTGTTTCTTTGCTGCCGTTACAACCAAATTCCCCCTGTGGGACAATTAAAGGATTATTGGGTGGATGCTGGGAAAGCATCAACCAATTGAGATCCACAGACCCATGGAATTCTTTATTCTTTATTATTATTCTAACTAGTTGCTCTGTTCTTCGTCACGCAACCTGGGTCACAGTTTACGTCCTATTGTCACCATTCAAGGTCTAAAACATCGTGCTATATCCGCCCACGGCCGCTATATCTTTTGGTAATTTTTACTGGGATACTTTTCGAGATAAAAACGTTTTTATGATCGTTTTTTTCTCTATTCAAACCAATGGCCCTCGTCAGTGTGTCGCAATTTCGAGCGGCCTTGAATGCACCATCATAGACGCACGAACGTGGTGACGTAGCGCCGCACGGACGTGGTGACGTATCGCACGGACGTGGTGACGTAGGGGCGCTACTTCCTGGAAAAAACCGGCTAAACAAACGGCTAAATGTCAGAAGTGCGTTCAGCACCCTTCAGATCTGCTGGAAGAGGGGAAACGGCTAAATGTGGAGACGTCCTGTGTTTCGAGAGGTAAGATAACATATCGATATATTCGTGAGCACACGGCCGCTATATTCTGCTAAC
>VURO01029000.1:0-13908 GCA_015108175.1 Pelvicachromis taeniatus | reverse complement strand
ACTTCAGTTTTGATTTCGACATATTTACACGAGCCAGTCTGCTGCATTCTGCAGATGCAAGTAGTGGTTAGAGTGGGCGTCTAGTTCACGGAAGATGCTAACCGATAAACAACAACTGAACTTTTAAAATATGAGTGGATAGATGGATGCATGCAGAAAAAAAACAAAACAAAAACATGACTCACAATATATACTGAGGAGGCCCGCCCAATAAAGTCTACATACACAAAATGCTGGTTAAGAAGGAAACGATGCAGCTTCTTTCTCCCTCCCTCTCCTTTTGTAAACCCACTATGGAGCTTCTGCACTGTGTCACACACACTGACATTTGGAGACGTTGTTTGTTTGTCTCTTCTCTGTGTGTGGCCAGACACATGTTATCAACAGGAAGCTGATCACGACTCCTTTTTCTCTTGTATGCCTGTCTCTGTCCTAAAGGGAAAAGGTTATGTGCTTTGTTCCACACACCCGTATCTTGCTGAGCTTCATCTGAATCTTCTTGGAGACCTGCTCCATCCAGTAGGGCTCAGTCAGGAAGTCCCAGAAGAGCCGGCCTGCAACAGCATTCACCCAGGCAACCGAATCATCCTCCTCTCCGCCGGGCTGCACCTGAGCTGATGTGGTGCTCTGAAGCTTAAAGACAGAGCAGATGAGTTACTGTAAACACCAGGGAAGAAAAAAGGAACATAAACCCAATAAATATCACCCAATCCCCTTACAACGCAACATATTGTGCCCCCTCTTATTACGAATACGAATACAGATTTCACAGGAAAATTCATATGGGTACAATGTTGCAAAGTTATCTTTTTGTTGTGTATAATCACCGATTAGTCCAACAGGGTTACACTGCAAATAAGACAACACTTCAGAAAGGAAATCGGAGAGAAATGTGTTACGAGTATAAATGAGAAATGACTTATGTGCTACCTTCTTATCAGCTCCAGGGCTGCTCTGTGGACTCTGAAGAACAGGGCTGGCAGCTGTAGGGCTGACTGCAGACTCTTTAGGCATTAAGGAACCCATGTACACACTGTAGTCCAGCAGAGGCTTGGTTTTGGCACTGCCCACTGTTGTGGAGGAGGTTAACGAGTCCTTTGACCTGGTCTGAGATGTCAGGGCTTCATCCAGACTGCTGCGGCTGCCGTTGCGACTATGACAGCTCAAAGCTGTGGGCCACAGCAAAAGTTACAAAGAGGTGAGAAATTGTTTGCTATAAGAGCATAACTAAGAGCATAAGAATAAATGACTTTTGGCCATTTTAGCCCTCACTCACCTTTCTTAATTCCTACAACACTGGAACTTTTCTTCAAGCCCACCTGAAGCTTAGAGGCTGACAGAAACCGCTGGAACCACTCCTCCTTATCTCTACCAGTCCTTCCAAATAGGAAGAGAGTCAGAATGGAAGATGATGATGATGATCTTCGCTCCTGGGATGCCCCTGTCCCCTCTCCTCTCTCCCTTGCGCTCATGCCCTCACTGGCCTCCACTCTTTCACCTTCTGCCTTTGACATGAAGTCATCCTGCCTGCCAAGTTCAATGCAGATGGGGTACTTTTTGTTCCAGACTCGCTTCCTGGCGAGACTGTGAGGCATGAGATACACCTGAGGGAAGGGTTTGGTTAAAAAAAAAAGAAAAAAAAGAAGATAACAGTCAAACTTACAACTTTCATTTCTTTAATTTCTTTTAATAACAATTTCTTAACTAATAAAAGACTTGGAGGACTCACGTTTTAACTTTAAGATTGACAAACTTGACATTCAGCACTAAATTATGTTACATTAAAAAAAAGCTAAGCTGAAAAAAAAAATGTATGCATGTAACTACTTACTTTGCTGTAACTAAGATCATAAATCTTCTGACTGATGTAGTTCACATCGGGTTTTGGTTCATTGTGTGAGGCACGGCGGGCGATGTTGTGGTTGGGTTTAGACAGTCGAATGATGGATCCCTCCAATCGCACGTACACGGACTGCGTCAGCGTGGCATGATACGTCTCTGGGTCATAGTTCTGTATCTCATTCATCCAGCCCTGCAAAGATACACTGGTTTTACATGGAGTGGATTTTATTTAAGGACTGTACTGCAAAATAGTTATACCAGAAAAGCTACTGCTATCCGTATACACTGTACATTCTTTCCAGGGTTCACACATTGTCACACACATTTTAAATAGCACAACAGCTGGAAACTATGTACAAATCTCGCCTGAAGAAAAGAAAATATGTCGATAAATGTAGATTATGTGATATGAAGCTCGTCTGAAACGCTATGTTAGCTCCTCAACATTAACTAGCTGTCAAAAACAAGTCTTGAGCAGCAGGTGGGTGGAACGAGCCTCAGATGACATTATCCCTCACATTGGGGATAACCATTCTTTTCATCAGAGCAGTCTGAACCCTGAACTTTGGCTCACAGGAATAATATGTACATATGCTTACTGCAATAGTTCCCTTGTTTAATACAAGTATCCACCATTCTTTTCATAAATGCAGAGTGCATTACATGACAGAATTTTAAAATGGCTAAAAAGAGGAAAAGGTTTCACTGACCTTGTAGATATCTGGCTCCTTAATGTCCAACCTGGTCACATCGAGCAGCTTTCCATGCTGTTTAGGTCCCATGTTGTTCCCTCCAGAACGTTTTGGTCCTGCCAGCCACACAAAACCAATAGCTAAAAGGAATCCCAGCTCAATCCCAAGCAGCACTCCTCCAATATAACTAGGCAAAGGCAATATAAAACACCCATAGAGGAGCACAGTAAGGATGATGAGAGTATAGTATGGAACATTGGGTAAGGGCTCGATATATTCAGATTCACCCTCACTGCAGGGTTCAGTACTACCACTTAGTGGCACTTTAGTTGGACTACCGGTTGCCGTATTATCAGTTTTATCAACACCATCATCTTCTGTGTCCGTACAAGTCTCAAATTCCTCATTGGACAGAATGCAATAGTCCTCTTCTTCTTGCTTCGCTAGAGCAGACATGAAAAGCAAAGACGATTTGTTGGGACTTTTTGTGACAAAGGCAGCGCTCGGAGGGGATTCTGCTGACGCAGAGGCCTGTCTGCTGGGGCTTTCACCCTCCCAGTCAGCTCCTTCTTCCTCCTTGATGCAGTAATTATTGTTGGTCTCCATTGGATCATTGATAGAACCGAGACTTGAGAGTTCTGTGGCACTGGCAGAAAGTACCTTGGGCCGGTAAATGCTGCTGCCAACTATGTTGCCACTCTTTTCATCCATGATCTTACTCAGCAGCTGAAGCGGTTCAGAAATTGCCTCCGTTAGACGACGCTTGGTGTCTTCAATTCGTGCCTCCACTTCTGAGACTTTGAAGAAGCTGCGGTTATCTGGTGAGGTCAACGGTGAGGAGGGGGCGGTTTTAGAGTCACTAGCTGACGACACGGCAGCCGATGATATCCGGGACTGAGCAAATTGCTTAAAGAGTTGCAGGTTAAGGCGGGATTCTGGAAGACGGTAGGATGCTGACGAAGAGGATGAATCCTGGGATGTGTCTGAAGATAAAGATTTAACGAGAGTCTTCATGAGATGCCTGTGCCTTACTGATGGTGCGGGAACAGAGGAAACCCCATCACGTGACTCGGCATCAGAGGAGACTGACTTCGCTAGGCTTAGAAAAGGTTTGTCACTGGAGGGAAAGCTCAACGATTTTGTAGGAGAGGAGTTTGAAGTTGAGGCTGAAGACAGAGTCTGAGTGGGAGAATTGATAGTGGGATGTCTTGAAGGGAAAGAGAGTCTGGATGTTTCAGGAAGAACACCAACTCCAGCTGCAGAAGTTGATGGCACCCCATCAAACATCTCCTCACTTGCTTCTAAGGCTGTCACAATATCTGAGTCATACATAGCCACCGAGGGAGTGGAGATAGTTGTACAGTATAGCTCTTCTTCCTCCTCATCTTCCTCCTTCCCAAGGGCTGAGAAGTGGATGGTAATGTTCTCCTTTGACCGAGGCCGCTGGACATGGAGCCTGGGCATAAAGGCAGGAGGCTGTTTATCTGTGGAGTGAGTACTCTCTCCATGGCCAGGATGCCGGCTGGTCATCTCAATACTCCCACTGAAAAGAAGGAAAAGAGATTTCACAACATTACAGCAGGAACGACCAGTCCATTAAACAATTATTTTTTTGAAAAGCCACTGTAATGAATGAAAAATACTGGAAATCTTTCCGAGATAAATCAGCAAAGATGGTCTTGATACAAAAAGCTCTGTTTTAGCTCTTCTTTATTTAAGCAGCTTCTTTAATTTGACTGACACTTAAACTCATAAACAGAAGGTTTAAAAAGTGGGTGGGTGGAGATTCAGAGCGGTATACATGAGCTGACCATGTGAAAAGATATGCAATATGACAACACGCATTTTCAAATCCATTCGAAAGCTATTTAAAAGGGCATGCACAAAGACGGGGGGTATTATTTCACAGTGGGAAGTCAGTAAGAGAGCACTTCCTTGTCAGTGCATCAGCAAATCCCACCGAGTAGTCTGAACACCAGCACAGAGGGGGTCTAAGAGCTGGGAGACAATGCGAACCTCCAGACAGCCCTGATCAAGCTTCTTTGGATCCGCATAGAAAAAGGCCTAATAAGAATATATTACGCCAATTTGTCTTTCAAACTAAAATGTGCATGTATGACTGCGTGGGTGCTCAAAGAAAAAGGAAAAAAAAAACAAGTGTTTTATTGTCCACTCAGTTTTGTTATGACAGACTTGAGAGACAATCAGGCATCTTAAATTACCACCAAAACACATGTAGTGATCAGAGCCCCACGTATGACTCACTCCCTGCTAACACAGCAAATGACTCAGCAAAAATCAAAGAGCATCGTCAGAAGTAATCACTGCCAAAGTCTGATAGACTGAAGAAGCTTTTCCAAACCGTGTACGTAACATGGGTGATAACGCGGTACTTCAAATTGACCCGATTAGGCTGTTTCTTATTTTCATATGTACCATTCTAATGGTGGTTGCTCATGTCAAACAGTTTCTAATAATGAAGCCAAGGTATGTACTAGGGCTGGGACAACGCGTCGACGTAATCGATTACGTCGACGCGTAAAATACGTCGACGTAAAAAATTTGCGTCGATGCGTCGTCACTTTCAAAAAAAAACACATGGCGGCAGCGAGTAGCGGTAACATGTCGACTTAAACCCCGCCCCCCGAACACGCAGTTCTACAGTATGGGGATATTTTAACCGAAAAGGAAGTGATTCAGTCGTCTGCCGGCTTTGTAAGGTGGAAATGGCCGATCATAAAACGACCGTAAGTTTTCAACTTTTTTACTAACGCTGGTTTTTACCCTTTAATTCATCCAGACACCCCCCACGTAGACATACACTCAGAGATAAACACCCAACCTCCGTAAATACAAAACTAATTTAAGCTGCTTAGCAGTAACATATATCATTAGATTAATCGATGCATCAAAAAATTAATCACTAGATTCATCGATTCGGAAAATAATCGTTTTGCCCAGCCCTAGTATGTACAAGTAATCCTATTGGACAAAAGGTTTATGCTTCAGTCTTTCTTTCCCTACTCTTGAACCTGCATGATGTCCTATCCCGAACATCCCCAATGTGTTTTTTGCAGACTTACAGGTTTGGGCCCCACCCATCAACTGTTCTAACCTTCTGTTTGTAAGTGTTAGCCAATAAGAAGAAAGCTGGTTTGAAGGCAGAGGGACAAAAATGGCTTATTTATGACAGCAAATGAAAACAAGGGTCTGTAACGAGAAGTCGTGTCTGGATGACCAAATTACCACTACCACCAATTCAACTCAGAGAGCCTCACAGTTTTGCCTTTACTGGATAGAAAGAGCAGTGAAAATAGAGAGGAAAGTGGGGAGAGAAGGGGAAGACACACAGCAAAGGGCTGCTGCAATGTGGCGTATTGTCAAAAGCTCTCAAAGAAGGAAACTCAGGGGAGGAGGGTTGTGTCCATCAAAGGACAGCTGTGTTGAAACAGTATTTTAATATGCAACTGAATAAGTCAAACAATAATGGAGTTACTTTGCCTTATTTTAATAGTATTTCTTTTCTTTTTTTTAAATGACCATCTGAATATTGTTTACATGATCAGAATAAATTAACAAACAAACAAGTATATGCATCTGGACCTTGGAATTGCTTTTGTATTGCCTTGCGACTAACTTGCCTACTATGGGAAATTACCAGTTTAACTGTATTTGTCCTTGATTGTTTCAATTTTCAGGTTTCCATATGTCAGAATTTGTGGATTTAGGCCTAGTTTAATATAAAACAAGGTTGTTGTTGTAGTGAAAACACACTTCCTTGTTGCTATTCAACACTTCGTATGTGGCTTATGATAAAAGTCAAATGACAACAGACACAACTAGCAATTATTAACACAGTATTTAATTATTAAGAAGTTGATAAACTGACAAGTCACCCTAACTGCTTGCTCTTTGCTTACATTCTCTGGTAGTCAAAACAGAATTATGGTAATATCCTGTTGACGTTTGGCACTGGTGTCCTTGTGCTTTGTCTGGATGACAGAGGTGGAATGAATGTTGGCTCACTCATTTACAGACTCAACTTGACCACTCATTGTCACATGGGTCATGAGCGAGCTTGTTACCCAGTCAGGCAGTCTGCCAGCCACCTCTGCCCCCAGTTAGACAGCCTTCAGTCGGCAGCAACACAATGAGACCATTTTAGTGGCCCATACAAGCCTCTAAGGACCTAGAGGTTTTTGCCAGCAGCACATTAGGATTAGTGATAGTGGGTAACTATGTACTTGTTTGGGTCAGATTTGAAAGCTGGTTCTATGGAAATGTAACAAACAAACAGCTCAAAAAGTGGGCATGTGGTGTACATTTATACATTTATGATTGGACTGTCGATCAGAGGCTGTGTCTGTACACACCAACAATGGAGATTCCTGTTTGTCTCCAGAGCTTTTCCTTGAGCCAATGTCCAGACTTGGTGGACAGTGAAGAATGAATAATGCCACTGATGCTGATGCAGCTAATCGGCGAAGCAAGCTAGTCTCATTAACCCTCATGTTTTGCACTCATTAGGGAAATGTTCACAGCTCACTTCCTTGTAAAGCAAGCATACACTGGCAAGGAGAAAAGCTCCACAGAGCTATTGCATGCACTGAATGTCTATTCATAGCCTTGCTTGTTTAGTGTTGTTAAAATGAACTAGTGAAAAAAAAAAAATGATGTAAGAAGATTTTCAGTTTAGTCGCCTTAGTTCCTGTGCTGTAGCTTCATTCATGTTATACCACACAAAAATCAGCACCAATAAAGGAAAACAAATCAAGCTAACATGTAAATACACAGACAAAAATACACACAATAAAAATACAATTAGTAGAATATCCTTATTTATGGAAAAAAAAAAAAAGGACAGACAACTGACTGTCCTTTTTTTAAAAAGTGGGTGGGTGGAGATTCAGAGCTGTATACATGCCATCCCTGGCATAATCTAAACTGGGGGGGGGGGCCAATTGCCCGCAAGGACCACATGAGTAGCCCGCGGGCCTGTTCTAAAAATAGCTCACTATAACAACTTACCAGTAAGCTGCATCTACTTTTAGTTTTTGTTGCTATTTAAAAAAAATTAAAAAAAATAAAATTGTTATTATTAAATATTAGATCAGCATAGCTAGCTGGTCTCCACGGAAACATAATCAGTGTCTTTACATAGACGAATATCATTAATTATTAATGATAACATATAATTAAAGTTACATTGAGTAAATTTATTATTTCAGAAGTGTGTGTCAAACTGGTCGCCCTTCACTTTAATCAGTACCCAAGAAGAAGCTCTCACTTTCATAAAGGTTGGTGACCCCTGATCTAAACTTTTAGTCCAGTTTCCCAACCTTTTGGAGCCACGGCACATATTTCACATTAGGGAAGGGAGAAAAAAAAAAAAAAGATAAACCACACGGCACACCACCAAATAAAAATGTCACAAAAAGCATATTGATAATTTTCCCCTGCGCACCAGGTAATAGTGGAATTAGCTCAGTTTGTCCCTGGTATACCTTTTTTGTAAACCTTTTCTTCTGAGCACTACTCCTGCTATGGTCTTCATCTGGGTCGTTATTTCTCCAGGACTCAGGTCAGATTGACTACTTTTTCTTTTCAAATATTTACGTGCTGCGTCGTTCTTCTTCCGTTTTACAGGCAGTTGGCAACCCATTTAATTAGAGCAGGTAGTTGTACTGCCCTCCAGTGGAAGAGAATGTAATTGTTCTGCCCGTTACTCACGCCGATAGCTTAGAGTACTAATCAGGTAGAACCAGATAATCTTCCACGGCACACCTGATCATTTCTCACGGCACACCTATGTGCCACAGCACAGTGGTTGGGAAACACTGTATTATTCTCATTTGTCTTATAGGGCTGCGTTCAGACTACCTGACTTCTGACCACTGAGTTCAATGAAAGTTCACAACCAGAATCTAGAAATTTCACAATGTCAAAATAATAAATGTGGGACGTTCCCACGTGAAGCAGTAAATGCAGTCATACGATGAAAAAAAATTGGTGTCATAAAATCTGTCTTCTTCTTTTTTGTGGATCAACTTAAATGGCATAATTAATTCATCAATGACCCAACAAGAGAAAGGCTATGAAAGCGAGAATATACCTTTCAACATTATTTATATGCTGCCATGCCTGAGGAACTTTGGTTCCCTTAAGCTGGGACAGTTATCATAGTAGCATGACTCAGTGCGTCCAAGCGCAGGACCGCCTCCAACATGACCTCACCAAAAACTCCAAATCACGCTTCATCAGCATGTCTGAAACCGCTAATGTGACTGTAAGGAAGTGGAGAAACGCTTCCCTCGTACATGTCATGTGTCACTTACTTCACCTCTTTCTTGCAGCACAGTCACAGTTAGATTTGCTCATTTATTATACTCATAAGACTGGCTCTATTAGCCTTTGAATTTATTTTACGTCTAATATTTTAATACAGAAACTTCCGCATTTCCAGAAAGAAAAAGACCGTGAGCTGTGAACTGTCCAACATAAACGGACGTACGCAAATGGACGCATAAATAAAGATGACGTACTTGGCACTGGGGGGGACAAAAATATTTTATATTTCGATATATGCCCATTATCATTTTGTGATGTGCGATTATCCCAAATAAAGATCAGTCAAAACAGAAGCAAAGAAAGCATAAAGCCTTTTTAATGCCAACCACCCACTGTTTAAAGGTCACAGTGGATACCAACACAGTGGAAAACACTGGCTTATGGGTCTTTGAGTGACTTAACTCTGCATTCTATCTAATAATGGCCAAGAGAAGCCTGTGGGGAAAAATGACCTCCTGTTACCTCGCTTTATGACCTCAGTAAACTTTCATGATGAGTATATGTTCTCAGCTGCCAAAAACCGGACGTAAAATTATAGTGCGCATTAAGATCCACAAGAACAATGAAGCAGGATATGCTTTAGGGCAGGACTACCAATGTGCAATTTCTCCTGATCAGCTTTACACTTCTTACAAACTAAATAACGTTTGATGACACAGACCGTACAGACACAGCCACGAAAACATTACAGCATAAAACTAATACAATAATTGAAATAATTAAGTATACAGAATTCTGTAGCTCTAAGGTGTGCTGCACAACATCTGATTAATGTTCTCATGTCTACACAGAAGGTGTAGACGTGCTTTTAAATGAAGAGATTGTTGCCACTTTGCCTTCACCCTAATTTCTTAATGTGAATAAACATTTAGGATTTTTTGGTAAACACAAACAACAAAGCAACGAGGAATGCCTTGTGCATGATTGACTAGGTTTTGAATTTTGACATAAAGTTCCCTTTTTTTTTCACATTGCTGTCACTTCCATAATTATGTGTCTGACACCCAAAAGATGGTGAAAACACCCGTGACCCTCCTCGTGTTTTCTTCCCCCCACGACGATCAGTGTGATCCAACACATGATGGACATCATTTTCTCAAAAAATATTTTCCCATTACAGTCAACTGTTGACTTTTCTCAAACCCACTAATTTTGTTTTACATACGGTTTCTGAATGATTAACAGTTTTGTTACTAATCAACGTAAATCGAACCTTTTAGTAAATTGCCTCTATGGACTATAAGAAAAAAATTAAAAACCAAGACTGAAAATGCTGTTTTCTGACTGTATGTTTTATTTAGTACAGGCAAATGCAGCTACGAATTAAAAATTAAAGCTCCTCACTCCGAAATCCATGAGCCTAAAATAACAGTAAAATAGGCTAACAGCATTTCCAGTGTTTGCAGCTCAGTAACTTCACTATAAGAAGTACTTTTGCAAGTCACCGTGCATGATGCTCTCTGCCAGAACAGCACCACAAGCCAACCCCCTCAGAGAATCTCAAATGTCACGCTCGGCTGTTTCAGATAATCAGCAGGATTAAGATGACACTCGCTAAGGGATGAAGATGAAACTACAACCGCAAAACACACCAGTAGGAGGCATAATGAAATCCCAGAACACTTTAAAGTTGCCAAGGAAGGGATTAGAAGTAGTCCCCACTTTAAATCCAGCTGTTTATTTGCAGAGTTAATGGCTTTCCCAGCGCTGACACTCACGGCTGAGGAAAGTGTCACAAACACTAATGTCACCATTGCAGAAACAATAAGTAATGGGTACAGACATCTAATAGCTGCACACGTATCTTATGCCTAACTTTTTTGTGGCAGATAATAAAAACTAATGTTAAAGTGGGAGAAATTACTCATTTCTGGAGAATGGCTCCCTGTTCCTCTATAAGCTTTCACTCATCGCGGTAATATGCGAAGGCATGAGATGCAAGTCTGCTCAATAACTTGCCTTCATGGTTCTGATTCCTGATTTTGTACACATTTCCACAGACAGAAGAGCAGAACAGAGTAGAAGAGCACACATCAAGCGAGTAATATGGCACTGCTGTGGCTCAAGTTAAAACAAAAGCTTTCGGAATATCGCAGTGCGAGTATAATAATAGAAAAAACTACTGCGACACTGCGTCTTCTGCTAAGATCATATCTTATGTTTCTTAGCTCAAATATGTAGAAAAATCAATGAAATCTTTCATCAGGCTTTAACAAACACAAAATCAGACAGAATCCAATCCCAGCCCCAACACGTCTGGCACGGTATATAACCCATAGATAGCACTAAAAAAATTTATAAATAAATAAATAATAAAATACTGGTCGTAGCAAGTGGTACCCTTCAGGATCCTAGTAGATACACAAGAGGCAGGGCTGGGGAAGTCCAGGCCTTAATAAGGGGCTGTGTTCTGCAAGTTTTGACCTCTGACCTTGATGTCAATGAGATTTGAACTTATCCGAGATTTTTAGTAAAGGCAGCTATGGTGTCCATACTGCCCGCACCGCCCGCCCACCCATCAGAGTGATGTCAACACTCCGCCAGCCTTTAATGGGTCAGGGGTAAAAAAAAAATTAAAAAAAAACCAGAAGCCACACACAAGTCAAAATAGCACAAGTAACAAATGCTGGAGGATCATCATAAATTCAGGGGGGGGGGGGGAAAACATGTCAAATTTAGATCATCACATTAGCATATATAAAACACTGACATAACAAAAAGTTTCAAACTTGAAAGAAAAAGGCAGAAAGTCTACCTCGCCGTTCTGTCCTGGAAACTCAATAGTGATCAGCAACGTTATAATCCAAAATGTTTCCCGTTGAAGAAACCTGTTACATGTCGGGCGTCACTTCTAGAGTGAGTGCTTTCAAAGAGGTTGGGGTCTCATGATCAGCTTGACTGTGATGTACAGTATGAGACATGTATAATAGACACAAGCGGACAGCTGCAGAAAGCACAGACAAATAACTGTTCTTATCTGTGGCTGTGCGGTCGTGTCAACAAACTGAAGGTTACACGAGTATCCACACTGGGCTTTAGGTCCAACTTTCAATGACAAAATCATTTGGACTCTTAAAGGATACTCACAGATGCTCATAATCTAGCACTGGTGTGGGAGGATGGGGATGGACTGATTTATTAGCCAATATTTACCTTGTTGACTGCCTCCGGCTTCCTGGCAAAGAAGACATTCATAAATGGCAGTGGCTGATAATTATGTGCTGCGCCACATGAATCTCTGTGTATCCAGTTTCATACATTTTTATGGCTGCATTGGTCTGCCCTCAAAGACAGTGTGATCAAGGGCTAAATGATTTTAAAGTGGGTCTATGCTCCTCATTTCCATCTCCATATTTGTATTTTAAATTCCGCTCTGTATGATCACTAATTCTTCTTGGTACAGCTCCTCAGTTCATCTGAAACAAGACATTTGTGCTCCGTCTACCTGAGATGGCGTCACTGACATCAAACAGATTTGAGGGTAAAAACAAACGAATAAATCTTTGTGCGAACGGCACACTCAGAGCAGTCTAAAGCCCGAGCTTGGTTTGGTTTCCACAAACACCTTTTTGTTTGAAAACTTTGGCCTTGGTTTAATATGGGCAGCGTTTTACAACAGTTATTTCTTTAAAATAAGGCGGTCTTTGTTTCCATCACACAAAAGTGGGGCATGGGAATAACAACACAAATAAAAAAAAATAAAAAAAATCGTACTCTAAACATCAACATGGAGTCATTACAGAGTCCAAGTGCTGGAGACAAACAATAGCAGCCTAACAAAACAAACTGTTTTGAGGAATGCTGAGGAACTGGTGCGACAGGCACGGAAATGTTAGGCACTGGGATCACTGCAGGTATCAGCCCTCTGAGCACTCCTCTGCCAGCTAAAGCCACTGATATAACACAACCAGCATAAAGTAATGAGAAAATAGGATTGTGTCATTCATATCTGGAGGTCAGTGTGCACTTTTATCCTGTATAGTCAGGATAAACACAAACAGTGATCACATTGTGCTCGGACCTCACTCGTCACTCCTGTAAAACCGGTGATGAGCGAGGCCTCTTTAAATCCTAACGCTACAGTCAGAAAGTGGATGAGCCCACCTCATTGGCCCCGATTAAAACCGGGAAATCAGCTTCTGTAGTCATATCTTTGTTGACATTTTTTAATATAAATTACCATATAAACTATAAATGTTAGTGTGACTGTGGCTGTGATGCATTGCTGCTCATGCAGTGTGCAATCATAATGCACGATAAAACTGAAGAGGCAAGTTCCTGATAACCAAATTAAAACTGTATTAAATACAGTTTTAATTTGGTTATTTATATATTGCGTCAGACACTTCAGGCATTTACACTTCTAAACATAAGATACCCATTCACACAGAAACATTCATGCAGCACTTTATTATGTGCACATTAAGGGCTTTAGCCATCTCATCATTAATCCAACATGCAAATCTGTAGAAACCACACATGTGCAGGAAGGACAGGGTTTGAAGCCTAAACCTTTTTTTCTGAGGCAGTGTTGGTGAGCAGCGCACATCTAATGTTAACTTATCCTGCACACCTGCTCCACAGGAGGTCAGGATTACACTGGCTAATAAAAGGGTCCCATTTAAACAGTTCAGTTCCTCATTACCGCATATCTTCCAATTGTAGCCCGGGTGTGTATTAAAATTTTTTTTATCCGGCGTTTAAACGAGACTGGCGGTTGTTGGAGACCGGCTTTTATTCCCTTCTCGGAATTGTCGTGGAAGTGAGAGGGAAAGAGGACTCAGGCGCGATTTTTAGACTGAGGTGAAAAGACCAAAACGTATTCCAACAGTTCACAAATAATGCAGTTCCCAATTGTGCTCCTCCTTTGCTCCCGAGTGTCTCCTTGTCTGTGGTAGCCCAGTGCATGAGTGGTGGCCCCCGAAACTTCTCTCCGCCCGACTCTCCAGGAGAGGAAGTAAAAGACCAGAAAATCACAGTTAGCAGGTTCGCTAGCCGACAGTTCCAGTTCAGTGTAATAATCCCA
>VURO01028997.1:0-21477 GCA_015108175.1 Pelvicachromis taeniatus | reverse complement strand
CAACTCCAACCACAACAGTCATATGAGAGTGGGTGCAGACAGTTGATCTTCGAATAGTCAAATAGCTTCCTGTGAATACTGACAAGTATTTTAGCTTGAAATGTTCATCTCCAACACTGATTTCACCCTTTTACTTTTGGGGAAGGAGCATAAAACGGTTTGAATTTCAGGATGGAGGGGAAAAAATGCTGTAAATAATATTTTTAACACTGTGCTATGTACCACAGGATTTATAAAAGTGTATTTGGAAAAAGAATCCTTCACATTTACTATAAACACATTATGTATTATCCAAACACGCTCATTTTTAAAAATTTACTTTTTTTGTCCTTTTCTCTGACAAAAAACAACAAAAATGTGATCTTCGAGTCCTGACCTGTGGTGTCACAGCGGACGGCGTGCTTGGAATTTCCTTGCGAACAACTGTCCTGCCTGCTCCCTCAGGCCGTGATTCGGTCTTCGCAACAGCTTGGCCTCTTCCTTTGCCACCGTCAGGCATCGGCTGAGTGTACTGCCCAGGACGCATCCCCTGTGTTGTCCTGGCAACAGGCTTGATGTTGGCAGCGGGGGAGGTAGGGGTGGTGGCAGGGCGAGTGCTGTTCGTGTTGCCAGGTGCTACAGGGAGCTCACGTAGGTTGCTGTTGCGCTGCTGCATTGGCTTGGAGACAGGTGTGTTCTGAAGAAAAGGCCAAATTTTGTGTTCTCAACAACCATTTAACTCAGTTTTAGCTTATTTGCCGATTAAAAATGGACGCAATATATAACAACAATGGCAACATTTTATTCTTTCATTCTTAAACTGCAACCAGTTTAACAATAAAATAAATGACATGTTAATCACTCACCATTCTCTGCCTACTAGACATGTGGCGCTGTTGGGGGTTCAGAAGGCGGGGGTTCATCTGCCTAGGGCTGCCATGCCCCTGCTGTTGATGGAAAGGATTCTGGCCATGGTGCATCATGGAGCGAGGCTCCCCGAGATTTAGCTGCGGCTGCTGATGGTGGGGTAAGTCCTGCCTATGGTGTTGCTGCTGCTGATGCATGGGCTGATGGGGTAACAGCGGGTCATGATGTGGAAGCTGGGAGACAGGAGGGCCGTGCATTAAGCCCTGAAATATCAGGAGGAAAGGAAGAAAAGCTAAATAAACATGATTTTTTTTTTTAAACAACAGAAACAGCAGTAGTTTGTCTGAAAGTTGTTCCCAACATTGGAGGAGAAGTTTTATATATAATTGAGCTCTAACTTGTGTCCTCATGCATCCAACTAAGTACTGAAATAATGCTTTAATCACTAGAGGGCGCTCTTGTCTGTGACTCCAGTCAAAATGCAGCAGTGCCAAACACAAGAGCCTCAACACTTCAGCAGCAATGAATATGATTACTAGTCAGACCAAATTACTGAATTTAGAAAGCATGTCTAACTGTGGTAGAAGAGGAGAAAAGGGGTTGAATAAACAAACATTCAATAAACATACAAACACAAGTACACACAAACATCTAGTGGTTATAAAAATCACTTACTCTTAGTCGTACCTGCATCCCAAACGGTACTTGGGGAGGAGGGAAAAGGTTCCCCTGCTGGCCAAAAGCTTGACGAGGGCCCATGAAAGGCCTGGGCTGGTTGGGGGGTCCACCTTGTTGATTTAAGTTCACCATTCCTGGGTGATTTTGGTGGGGAGGGATGTTGTGTCTTGGGGGTTCTCTCCCAAACAGTCCAAGCGGGCCCTGGCCTGGCTGGTTGAAGGCTGGTCCTGGTGGGCCGAAGCCCATGTGGCCTTGGCCGGACAGCTGCTGCTGGTGGTGGTTGTTGCTGCTGTTCATCAGAGGGCTGGGGCCCTGGTGATCAAACATGTGCTGCCCTGGAAACCGTGTTGAATCTGTGCGCTCTGTTTCCACATGAGGAATAACAACAACATAAGAGAGATGTCAGCTTTCTTTCCTTGAGACTACACCGGTAACTAACACTCCGGATGTATAGTGTTATAGCATGGAAAACGCATCCAGCCAGCTCTCTCAAGGTGAACGGATAAACAAACATGTTGGTTATTAACTCTGCAAATGAAATATGTATAATACCATTTCCAGGTTCCATTCTGACGTATATAAATATATACACACATGAATTCTACATGAGTTCTGCTAACCAGAAAGCTAGCAGCATACCCTGTAGGTATAGCGCCAGAGGTGATGATGAACAGGGTTAAATATGCTAAGAGAGCTTTGTTATCCTCGTCAAGGCTGGATGTGAGACTCACCTCCCATAAAGAGGGGTTCTCTGTCCTGGGGGCCTTGAGGTGGCTGGTTCCTAAAAGGCTCCATGTGATGAGGGGGCCGCTGGGGCTGACCGAAATTACCAGGCATGTGCTGCTGAAAGTCTCCCGGTCCCTGGGAAAACACAAAACTCATGAATTATAGGCCATTCTGGGAACTCAATAATCACAAACAAATTAAACTAATGAAAAATGGGAATTTATGAGGTATTGCATCGGGCAGAGAGCGCTTGTAATTGAGGTGCTAGGGTCATTAAAAAGATGCAGAATCTTGAGTTGTAAACATCAATATGCATGCCAATATTAAAGAAACCCTTCAGCATGAATTTGTGAGCAAACCTGCATTAATGCTACTTGGGGCTTTGTTGATAAACCTTCTAAAAGGCTTTTTTTCTAACAAGGAAAGGGTATTTCAGGAGGGGATAAGTGCCCTCATCTTTGTTTCAACCACTTTGTATGTTAGACAGCTTTCCACTCATCGCATGCACACTACTCCCAATCTATCTTCCAAGGAAAACTAGATAACCATTTAATCCCTCCTTGGAATTCGAATCCCCCTCATAACTGTCTCCTTTATTCTTTTAAACATCCATCTCTGTTGAAAAATTAACCTGCTATTCAACACGTGCCACTTCCACAAATGGGCTGCTTGCCTCCTCCAAGCCTATTGTAAATTACTTAAGATGCTATCAAGGCTTAATCCATCTTTATTCCACTGCTGTGTGGAGGTATTTAGAGAGAAGAGGTGTTAGAAAGCTAGAAGGCCAGAGTCCCAAAAACTTGCTTAACATAAAGTTAATCAAAGAGGCTTACAAAGACTGAGGATCACAATGGGGGCACAATCATGCCATTCTCAAAGGTCAGGCAGGCAGGTTTGCACAATGAGGACTCCAGTGTCCATATAATACCTCTCGAATAACACGGCTCATCCTCTCACTTCTAATCCTTGATAAACAGTCGGCTCAGTATGTAACTGATGCAAGGACAGTGCTTAGTTGTGATGGAATAACCATGACAAATATAACAGAGATGGGCCAAATGTCAAACTATATAACAAAGAATTGAAATTTCAGTTTTTGTTTCTGGGTTTAACATAAGATTGATATCATTAACTATCTGTGCTGTTTTCAAAGTAGTGAACACTGCTGTAAATTAATAATGGCTAAAGAGAACAGATTCCTACAAAGTGTCTGCACAGCAGGCATCTCTGTCTCAGACACGACTCATCATAGGAAAATGAAAATTATTTTATATACATTTGTGGTTTAGGTTAAAGACAACACAAACATTCTGACTTTAATGGTTAGCTTTGAGCAGATAGATCCTGATTTTTCCATTAATATTAATCAATATTTCACTGAGAACAGGTACCAAATCAAAATAATCATCAAAATAATCCTTAGTTGCAGCTCTTTTGTGGTGAAACTAAATGTGTGAAGAGTAAAAATATTCGTAATAATGACTTTAATTGGTGTTGAGATTAATATTTCAAAACCTGTCTCCACCAGCAAAAATTTAATGCAGTAATACTAGAGGCTATGACCCCCAATTCGCCTGGCCTATTAACAATTAAATTTGATGGGATGATAATGTATGATAATCATGAGTAATCAGGTGCCCGCCGATAAATGGGATGTTGCCGGCTGGTATGTCACCTGCATTTCAAATTGTGTCCTTGGCAACACCAGCCTAAATGCAATTGACAGCTGGGGAATCCAACACTATGCTGTTCATCAGTCCAGTTGTGTGGATACCTTTCCAATCCACCCTTGTACTGCCAAAATAACTCTTTGCTACGATGCCATCAATAACCAGCACAATCACAGACCTCAAGAAACAGGAATGCTGTGATACTGACACTAAAGGACAGAAATATGTGTAAATAAAAATACATTTTTGACAAAGACCGACTGCTGTGCAGAGGCCTGGCATCTGGCAGAGCAGGGTTGTAAAATTCACATGAGCGCAATTGGATGCAGCCATTTCCAATGGCTCGTTTGCATAAATCCATATAAAAGGCGCTCTCCAGAAAGATGTCAGTCAGTACCAGCACCACCTGATGTCTGAGCATCATTAAGTAGAAGGATGGAGTAACTTAAGGCAACCTGGGTGACTTTCTAGCGAGTCATTTCCTTCAATACAGTAATTACTTTAAAGGCATTTCTGTCATGTCTTGGATGGGGTCTTTGTGAGTGAAATAAAGGACCTTTTCTTTCAGGAAATCACTGACTTAAGATCAGCCTGTCTGACGTGAAATTCTGCCTTTGGAATATGTGGTACACCAGAGCCCCATCAAATCACCACCCTGTTTCACTAATTTAGATACTGTTCGAAAAAGGTCTCTGTGCCTTTGGGATACAAACTTGTGGAAAGTGAATTTTAACTGGCAGAATATCCTGGTTTCACAATTCCATTATATGCCGAGCTGGCTAGTCTGAGCCCCAGCCCATCCATAAAGAGCTACTAAGTAAGTCCCGCCACTGCAGCCCCAACCTCTAAAAGTCGACCGCCTAAAGCCCCTATCACGCATTTCCAGTTGTGCAGCCAGGCTCCTATCAGTGTTTACAGATTTGCTTTAACAGTATTTGGCCTGGGCAGACAGTCTAATTGAAGTAATGATATTGCCCTTACTAAAAGGGACGCTAACCGTGTGAAAGAGGAGAGAAAGTGAGGCGAAAGAGAGGTAGAGGAGCAGCTGCTACTCACAGGGAACCTCTGAGGACCCACAGCAGGTCTGGGCTGGCTCTGTGCAGGAGGCATCAAGGGCACTGCAATGAGAGAGAGGTAGAAAGAGAGCAAGAGGGGGAGGGGGAGAAAATGAAAATGAGAGGCAGTAGGCAGAGAGAGAAATAGAGAGAGGGTGGTGATTGCAGAAAGGAAGGAGACCATTAGACATATCCATGCTAAAGGCTCTTAGTCAGGGGTACATGTTAAATTTTAGCTCAGTGTTGCTGCACAAATCTGCCCCTCCCAGTTAGGTACAGACCAGGGAGCTCAAGGAAATGTTAAATACATGAGAATAAGTTGCTTAAATCAACAAATATAAATGACGACATTTCTTACTGTTTGAAAACATTTGGCACAAATATTATTTTATAAATGGGATTTGCTTAATAAGTGTTAGTGAAACCTTATGTCAACATTCAGCACTGGTAAAGAAAATTCAAGTGGAACATATAAACTACATAAATATATACAACACAAATGTACAATAAATAAATAAATAAATAAAATGCACATGCACACATATGCACACACAATCCTAACCTCAGGCACCCCCAGATCTTCCAGCAAATGCCTTTCTCTTGGGAGCACAGCCCACACTGCACACGCTTTCCTAACAAAATTTCAATCTTGGCCTGGACAAACAGGCCAGATAACCCATCTCAGAGAATGAATGCATACTTGAGTTATGGTTTATCTTCACTGCCCATATTAACAAATTTAATTCACCGCACAGAAATTCTGTCAAGACATCTTATCAGCTCATATATGACATAACTTTGTGAATCTACTATAAAAAGTGTTTAAATACATTTCCAGCAACTATGAAGAAACACTGCTTAATTTGGGTTTTAGCCTGGTTTTTGCAGTATATGAAAGCCTTCTAGATTAACATTTATTTTTCTAATTAATCTGTGTTCATTTTGTTTTTTTTGTTTATTTATTTATTTATTTTTTACTTAAAGATGTCTAACAGTATCCATTGCCAGTTACTGTGGTTTAATAAACAGGGAAATAGATAACCTGCCTCTTGTAACTTCATTGAGTTTATAAGAACCCATCAGTTACAATTAGTACCACAGGGCAAAGACAGAGAAGTGACCATCATCACTAAAGGGATGGCAGACTGGCTAGGTCACAACCCCAGGCATGTGTGGCCACACTGAGTGGGGGTTCTCTCCCCACCTCACAGCCGAGAGGTTTGCCACATGAGGACCCAGGGCAAAACAGTGTGTTGCTTACTTGAAGTTTATGCATCAGAAACTGTTCAATAAACTAAGGTTTTTCACTTTGAGTCATTTGCAGACACTGAAGCTACAAAAACAAACATTGGATATGCAGGTGGGATTCTCAGTTTCCTGTCAATTTCCCGACTTTTTGTGTGTTACGTCACATATGTTATACATGCATCATCTTTGACTCCAAAAAGTTCCACACAACAAATACGACTCTCTAAAGCAATGTGGTTTCTTATGCATTCAAACTTGTAAACGTGTATATAATTACGAGAGATTGGCTTGATCCCCTTGTTAATGGACAGAACTGTTGAATTTTTAAGTTCTATAGCAATATTAGGTTTAGCGCTAATCCAAGGGAAAACCTTGGAATAAGAGGGAAATATTAAGTTAAATAACAACAGTCAAACAGAATGTTCTGGGGTTGATGCTGGAGAAAAGTACCTTGAACAGATGATGTTGCAGGCCCTCTGAAGTGGGGGTTAATGTGAATGTTCTTGGGTTGTGGAGCCTGTTGCTGGTGATGTGGAGGGAAGTTGGGTGGCGGGGAATTCATCAGTCGTGGTGGCGGCTCCATCTGGGGTCGCAGCGGCGGGGAGCGATGAGACATGTGTGGAGGGATGAGGGGCTGAAGGGGCTGCTGAGGAAGCGGACGCCCGTGATCTTGGAAGTGAGGCGGTCCGCTTGGACGTGAGGGGTGGTGCTGCGGGGAATGCATCTGCTGCTGCTGATGAGACTGATGAGGAGGAAGCATTCGCGAGGACTGCTGTTAATTGGAAACAGAAAGGAAAGCAGAGAGGAGGGAAAGCCAAAACAACCCGTCAAAACACCTTTCGTTCTTTTGGATTCTGTTATGATGCGAGGACACACCAACAAGACAATTCAACAGCAAGAATAAAGACAGTATGGTAGAAAAACCATGTATGTCTGTTTTCTTTAGGCTGGGTTCTGACTCTGTGATAACAGCCTGATTGTGGCCTCATACAGATGATGTAGGCTTCACTGCTAATCAAAAACTATAATAATGGATGAAAACCGGAGCAACTTATGATGTCCCGACAAACAACCTGCTATGTTAGAATATTTTTGTTAGGTTGACCATTATGAGCACAGTAAAAGAGGAATGATGCTGCCCGTGTAGGTCAGTGGCTATCATGTGCAATCATGATTAATAAAGGAGGAACAGCAATTAGTCCGTCATGTCTCTCAGTTACAAAAAGGCAAGTTTTTAATGACTATGATCACCAACTCTGCCACAGTGACCATTCATAACAGGTAGAAATATTTTGCACTTTGAACCCAGCGTTAGATTTTGTCAACCTTCATTCAATCCAAAATATAAAATCTTTGAAATATGCTACAAAAATTAAGAAAAACAAACAAAGCCAAGTCATGCCTCCTGCTACCACTGGAATATCCCTGCCATCAATGCATCAAAACAAAATAATTATATAGTTAGGTGATGTTTCAAATGGGTCCTTGATAATTGGTCAATCTGTTTACCGAGCAAACAAACAAACATGCCAGTGACCAAATTAGTCAAATAGTTAAACCTGACAACTAGAGTGCCTTGTAAAAAGCGCACACTCATTAGCAGCAGCCAGCAGGATGTTTGTGGTGTTGGCGTGTCATCTCTGTGCCATTAAATTTTCATTTCCAGTGTTTATGTTTGGTTTTGAATTTTAAAGCCTATTAACACTAATTAATACAACCTAAAATAATGCAGTGCTGGAGTTGGATGTCATCTAGCCTTGAAAAGGAATCACTTTAATCACAGTCTCCAGCTGTGAACAACGGGGGAAAGCACCCAACTGATACTTTTGCTTGTTACCTGAAGCCTTGATCTAAAAATGCCTACACAGTTTGTTTCATTTTTTTTTTTTAAAGAATAACATTTTCCATTTTCAATTGATAAATTAATTTACATTGTAACTATTTATATCATATGCCAGTGTATAAAATGGCCACGGATGTGCTGAAAAAGTATTAGTTACTTGCACACACACATGCACACAGGCTCAATGTGACTTTTTCCCCAATAATAAATGTATATCAAAAGATTAAATGGTTGGAGCTCAGGCTGTGTAAAGAGCAAACATTTTTTTTTATAATGCTGTCTAAATGAACAACTGCTAAATCATTTTCTATAATCCATATATCACTGACTACAGGAGAGCAGAGAGTGCTTTGACTTTCTTTCCATGTGTAATCAACCATTGCTGTGGTGCATTTAGATAGGAAGGAGAGCAGCAGCAAAATAAATACATGTCAAGTACTTAGACACGCTGCCTTGTAACTGTGACGAATACAAGGAGGTAAAAAGTTGAGCCATTTCAAATCATCTTATTCAGTGAAGCCCTTATGCTCCCTTACAGAGAAGTGACACAGTACTGGAGTGATGCAATACTCTGTGCAGCCAAATAGGGGAACCATTTAAAATCATTCAGGTGGATGACTTGACAGTGCTTTACCTGCATGCCCATGTTTCCCATCGGGGGGAATCTCTGGTCGTTCATTCTTCCTCTGTTTCCTCTATATTCTCCCATTTCAAACCCTGGGAAGCCCCCTCTTCCTCTGCCTCCTCGTCCCCCACCTCGGCCTCTGTTTCCGTGACGATTTTGTTTCTTCTGCCGTTCTTGCTCCTCGAATTCCATCAAATCTCGCTTGGCTTTCTCTGACAGTTCTGTTTATACGTGGAACGAGAAAAGGAGACACTCACACATTAAACTTAAATCAATGGTAGTTTAAGTAATGTAAATGAAGCCTATTAGAGTTTAGAGAGATTGAATGTTTCAGCATCTTTAAGCATTCAGGCTGTCAGTGGATACAGAATAAATTATTCCTAGTAGGAATAATTTGTACCTAGTGTTTCAGGGATGTTCCGCCTTTTAGTGCCTGCATCTGCCAGCCGCACAACAACGCCCTCCTTTCTTTCAGATTTGAACCTTATGCGACCAGACTCTTCATCTTCCTCGTCTTCTTCGTCCGATTCCTCTTTTGTTTCTTCTCGCACAGCCTCACTTTCGCCCTGAAGAACATGCTCCAATGTTAAAATCAGAAGACGTCTCCTATCCTAACTAGTGCTGTCAGCGTTAACACGTTAATACAGCGTTAACGCGGCTAAAAGCGGTCATCACAATTAACACGATTAAAAATTGTTAACGCATTCAACCCATCTAGAGCGCAGAATGGGGATTTAGCGTTAATGCAGATCAGTTCCCGTTAACGCTGACAGCACTAATCCTAACATTTGCTTCACCATTTCTACTCTGTGACCAACCATTAACTGTGACCAACACTTGGCTTGCTGTATTTAATTTCATTATTGGCTTTATTGCATGAAAGGACATCATAAAATTCATGCTGGTGTTTACTCAATATACACCAACAGTTGGGGGCTAGTAGCCAAAAGGTTAAAGCATATACTCCCATTGCTACCAATCAATCTCCATGCTTTCCTAGCTAACAAAGCCAGCCTTCGAGCTCGATTGCACCATGTTATGTTGTTGCACCATTTGTTTATCCCGTTTCAACACTGAAATAAACACAATCAGTCTAAAGAAGCTGGCCTCAGAATACCTCCTCCATGTCATAGACTCGAGTCCTTTCAGCAATTTCTTCTTCATTCTGCCGATCTCCCTCCACCTCCTCTGTGTCCTCCTCTGCGCCCTCCTCCCGCTGGGCTCCATAGGTTTCATATTCTTCATCCTTTAAAGATGAAATAGTTAATATGCATCAATAAATCAACAACAAATTTCTGATTAGGACCAGCAATGGGCAAATAATTATTATTATGTTTCTGTTGAAAATAAAACCATCTGTTTAACAAAAATGCTGTTATAGTGATGGGAAAAAGATCAAATTAAGAGCCGAATAGCTGAAATGAATGCAAGCGGTGACATAATGACATACTTTGCAGTGTAGATCGATAAAATCTCAACTTTTCTCATTAAAAAACGACAAAAAAAATTAATTAAATAAAAATCATACAGAGCATGCACAATAAAATGCTATGGTGAGGTTTTTGGGGAGGCACCAGACAACCCCACCCCTTCCAAACCCAAATTATCATAACAGTAGGAGCAAGGCTTCATTACTATTCCTGACAGCATTTGAAATTCAATGAGATGTAAATGTTTGACATGATATACAGAAATGCAGGCGCAGATAAAAACACTCCTCCCCGCTTCAATGATGGTGAAAATATCATTGACTGACTCCTCACAAATCACTCTGTTACTGTCCATGCTGATTTCACTTCAATCCATGATGCAAACACTGAGCTGTGATCCAAATACACAACTCAGTCAAAAAAAAAAAAATCAACCCACAAAAGGTGCCATATAACTGGAATATGAGCTGCCAGCAATTCCAGCATCCGAACTGCACAATACCCTCTAACAAATACCAATTGCTGAATAAGGTCAGATTGTATGTCTTGCAGTGATGTTAGGTGATGTTAGGTGTTGTGCTCCATTAACCTGCCAGCAGCAGCGCCACGTATAAAGGCAGAAAAGGGGGGGATATTCCAACCAAACCAGGCGGATGGACAGTAAGCCCCAAGGGAGGCACAAGAACAGCTTAATCCTTTAAACTGTTCCACAAAATGCTCAATGAATACCACAGTGAGCAAAATGTCAAGGCCATGCAGTCTAGTGACCTTGTAAACAGTCATTGCAGATAGCTGAAATACACCTCCATACCTGCAGACATCTCCAAAATATCCAATCCAAAATAGGCAGCCACTTGTGCTAAGAAGGTCAACATCTTATCGTTGTTTGGAGAAAGGCAGTAGGCTAATATATCTCTGTCAGGTGACAAACACAATCACACCATGGTAAATGGACCATAACAGACATTTGCACATGGATCTGGTCTTATCTTTGATCCTCTTAGCCCAGGCTAAGAGGAAAGGAAAACGAATAAAAGGGAAACTCACATCAATCATTAGAAAACTGTATGGAGTGTCCTCAGGAAGGTCAATAATCTTTTCACCTGCATGAGACTTTATCAGATCCAGTCTAAAGGCAGAGATAAAAGCCCCCCACATTAACCTCTGCCGATTGGCAGCACATCTCCCTGACACAAAGCAGCTTCTTACTCCCCCAAAGATACAAGGCCCAAGGTCACAATGGCACAGGGATTTGGAGGCGACAGCAGAGCATTACCTCACGCCAAACAAGCTGTCAACAAAACTTTGTCAGCAAGATGGAGAAATTAACTGGCAGGAAGTGATAATGAATCTAATCCGCCCCTGCCAAAAAACACCGACCAACATCTCCTTCTCCTGAATAGATTTTCAATCCTGACTGACCCCGTACTGAGACAAGAAAATTGACATTATCTCTTGGATACAATAGAGCTGGGCAGAAAAGGGGAGAAGGGAGGAGAGTGGGCAGAAGTGTGTTTGTGTGTGTGTGCACGCATAGATTTGAACAACTGAGGAAATGTGAGAACTCACTTGAAATTCACCATCAATGGGCTCATTGATTTGGATGTTTAGCACACCATCCTGATAGTCGTCGTCAGTCTCTGCTAGCTCTCCAGCATAGCCTATTTGGTCTTCGGAAATCTCTGCGCCATCTCCTTGGCCATATTCCTCTGTATATGCATCATCTTCTTGCTGGTATTCCTCCACATCCCCTTCTTCGCAGCCCTCTGCACCGAGGTTCACAACGTCATTGGTGTAGTCTGCTTCCTGCGAGTTGTCCTGCTGTTCATAGGATGTGCCCATGGTATATGTGGCATTGAGGCTGATATCCTGGCCGCTGAGAAGAAGTGAAAACATTTTAACATCCCAGAAAAAAGAAATGAGGGATGATGGAAGTCTAAGCAAAGATGAGGACCCAGATGTTAGTGGATTACCTCTGATCTACGTCTTCATCATCACTTCTGAGAAGATCATCATTCAGCTCTTCATCTGACACTTCTGATGGATTCTGAAAAAAACAAACAAACAGGACCATTGGTCCTTGGTGATTAAAATACTGTTCTTTAGACGTGTGCATGTGTTGGTGTGTCTGTTTAAGGTGTGGGGGCAGGGGACCACCTCCAACCCCAAAGAATGCTCTATTCCCATGTGGTGAAGGCAATCTGGACAGGTCAACAGAGTGCTTTTTTGTCCACTGTACTTCCTCCTAGTTCACATCAACAATTCCCCCTGTGGAGGAGCCACCTGCTACAAATCCACTGCCCGCATCATTTTCTAAATGTTCCACAAACACCATCATCTAATGTTTAGGATGTTGTTTTCTGGTTTTTAAGCAAAGAAACCATACCAACAGCTTGGTGCAAAACAGTAACACAGCCAAAAATGTGACTTTTAATAGCATTTAGCTTATTCTTACCTTTTTACCTGACAGCCAGTCCTCTTCCAACAAATCCTCTTCCAAATCACTTTTGTGGAGAAAAGACAAACAATGATTGGTTAGGAGAGTTAGACATCAGCATGTTAATAAAACTGCATTATATAACACTGTCAAGTCTCTATTCAACTAGCAAGCTAAACCTGTTTAGGTAAACTCTTCTTAAAAGATATATATATAGAAGTCTGAACATTTAACAATAACAATATTATTGCAATAAAAGTTAAATCATTTCAGTAGCATCTTGACCAATACAAGGGGTGTAACAGTTTTGAAACACAAACCAAAATCCATGACACGCATTTCAATGATAAC
This sequence comes from Pelvicachromis taeniatus, assembly GCA_015108175.1. NCBI lineage: Eukaryota > Metazoa > Chordata > Actinopteri > Cichliformes > Cichlidae > Pelvicachromis > Pelvicachromis taeniatus. The sequence goes on along the minus strand of VURO01028997.1, from coordinate 8,568 downwards.
AGCAGGTTGTGACATTTAATACAATAAAGAACTATTCCTGTAAAGAGATGGATGCAATAATTTACCTCTCCAGATCATCATCTTCACCTCTCCTTCTGCGTGACCGCTCAGCACCGGGTTTATCATATTCATCAAAGTCAAAATCTGACAAAAGAAGGACAATTGTGCTTAAAAATTAACTCTAACAAGAGCAACTCAAAATACTAACAGAAGGCTCCCACAAGGATTTAGAGGTGGGTTGTAGGTGGCAAGTAGTATAGTGGCCCAGGCCACTTTTTCATCATTTGCACAGATCTGTTAAGACCAAATCACATGCGCCATCACTCCATGAAAAGATAACCCCAAAAATAACTAGATTTACATTTTCAACATGATTTGGGAAATCTGACAATGGCTTACAATAACTACAAAATATATAAAAATGAGTGTTAAGTTGAGATATAGTCCACATTTTCCTCATATGCCATAGGCCTATTATTCTCACTACGATGCCTGTTTTAGTGTGAAAGTGTATCTGTTATAAATGGAGGAGGCTCCTTGCCTGTACAATTAAACTTTTATGTTTACTTTGCAAATATTGGTCAAAAACACTGAAAACTAGTGTCTCTTTTCAACCGGCCAAGATACAACACTTGAGCTCATCGTGAAGCCACACATGAATTTATTTCTTGGCAGGACTAATGCAGATGGGCATGTTTCTGCACCATCATGTTAAAGTTGATTCGTGGTAATTCAAAATATATTGAAGTATTTAAATGTTTGGCTGGAAACTAGCACTTTTAAGAAGATATATTTTATGTATCCTAAAGCTGGGAAATTCCTTTAATATGTAAAGCATTATACTAACATTATGGAATCAGGCTGCACAATTAATTGAATTTTAATCTCGATCACCATTTTGACTTCCCACAATTAATTGAAATTGATCAAGCGACACTGAAAACGCGTGCTCCCCCAATGGAACACAAAGCAGAGGCAAATCAAGTGCTTCCTAAATCAGCACCTGACCACGTGCCTGCATGTGCCAATCACAGCGGTTCCTTGTGCAACAAAGCTTCAATTTTCCCAGACTAGTCTGGACAAGAAACATTACGTTTAAAGACAGAAATACAACAAACTTCAAATGTCTAATAAGGCAGGTGGTTCTTTGGAAATACTTTGGATTTAAGTCAAATTTTGTTAACCAACCAGCAACACAAACAACTTATTCAAGTGCCTGAAAACATACCACAAACTGAACTGTAATGAAGGCCAAAGAAAAAAGCAATAGGTGCAACGTTAACTCAAGACATCCATGAAAGTGAGCCTGTGCAGTGCATTAGTCTCCATCCAGCTCACAAAAATACCAATGCAATCACATTTAGCCAAAATACCCAATAAGCACAGTGCATAATGAAAGCTTCAGGAAAATGATACACATACTGGACTAAAGATTGGAAAAATGATATGCTACCTTTGCACAAAGTGGCAAAACCTGCGCAATATGCAAACAATTAAAGGGTAGATAAAGAGGGATCTTTTGTCAAGTACTTTGCTACAAGTTTTAGTCACGTCCATCATCCAGGTTTTATCAATGGAATGAAAGACTTTGTAGTTTCCTTCTAGGAGATGCATTTGAGTCAAGTGAATAAACACCTTATTTGTCTGAAAAGCTTATTTAGTTACCTGAAATGTAGCACGATGTATTTTTCCTCAATAAAAGCAATCAATAATCAAATGATTGTGATCTCCATATTTTTATTATTTTGGCCATAATTGTGCAGCCCTGCAATGAACTGTCTGCTTTTCACAATCTGAAATGCCCCCAAACTGCAAACATCCTGCTGCACATGCTCATTACCCCAACAAACTGCCGTTATTGTTGCAATGACATGTGTATCAAGAGCCTATTACACAGACTGATCAAACTCTTTGAAATCTTTATCAGAAAAAAACACAGATCGTCTATCACGGACGATCTTAATATGGCATATTGATGTCATACTAGCCAATTCAGGCAAACCAAGTTTATTTATATAGGAAAAGGTTAAAAACAAAATACACATAATACACAGGAGTGCAGTGTACAATGTGTACTCAATAAGTGATGGGCCTCATGTGTCAATAAAAAGGCACAGTTATCTGATAAGTTTAAAGGCAGTGATCAATAACCCAATTTTAGCTTTTGTTTAAAACTGGCTAGCGCTGAAGCAGATTTGGCCTCCATTAAATCAATAAAAGTGGTGTTCAAACGCTATAGACCATGATACATCTGGGGTAACACTCACTGCAGCAACATGAGCAATGAATGTCAAAGCAGCTGAGATATTAACCACTCTGATCAGAACTTTCAAAAACACAGATTAAATTATGTGGGTTCACCTAAATCTGGAGAACTCAATTTTGGCAGGTGTTCCAAACAGCATTGAATAGAATCTGTCAGGCTCATTCTATTCAAGATAACATCCCTACACTTAGAACACAGAAAATGAGGCAAAATGCAACCCCTGATTCCCTGAAAGCCAGACATCATATCAGCAAAAAAGGGAGGAATGCTCAAAATACTGACAAATTGAAATTGTTTAAATTAGAGCTGCACTGACTGACCAGCCGGGGACTGGAATCAGTCCATTTCCAGCATTGTAAGTCCTCTATGTCCAATTACCAGCCAGTGTGTTTCATACAGGCCACACACTAAAATGCTTATTTCCATGCATGCTCTTCAGTGTGAGTGAAAACATAAGGCTCATCAAAGTAAAGCACGAAACCAGCACAAAAACATTCGTAACAACAAATCTAATAAGACACTTAAAACACCACCACATAAACATTTTAAAGAAGCTACAAAAGGAAAAAGCAACTAAAGCTGAAGCTATCCAGACATCAGCAGAAGCAGAAGCCAGAAGCAAAGAAAAATTATGATTTAAAAAGAGAAAAGTGTCAGTGTCCTGTTAGTAAAAGTTGATTTTTGTTTGGATATGCTGTCAATTATATTCCTTCGAAATAAAATCAGGATTGGCAAACATAGGTAATGAAAGGTCACACAAAATAAATAAATAAAAATCAGACTCAACCAAGAAAACTGTAAACTCTTCTTTAATTCTAAGACTGGTGGATATAACAATGTGCTCAGCTCTACTGACTTCAACAAAACTGGAAGAGGCTCAGGTAATTTAATTGTGATTTAAATATCAAGTTTAGCTCATGTGCGTCCTTCTGCATCCATGAACCTTTCTTGTCTCTACCCATCTTGAGCCGACCAACCTTCATGTCCCTCCCCATGACTAAGGCTCGTGCTCCCTGACAGACAGTCGAGCATGAAACTTTTATCTGGTAAATTACATGATGTAATTCAGAATAATTTTCTGTTTTATCAGTAAAGTGTTAAAAACCACACAGCATGGCGGGAGTCACTGCTGACGGTGGGAAGCAGAGTGTATCTGTAGCGAGAACGCTTCCCACTTTCAGAGTATTCAAACAGAATGAAGCAACACATCTTTCCCTCAAAAATATTCCAATAATTAATAAAGATAAAGCGAATGGAAGCATGTCGACCAACAGCAGCACAACCAACCATTAAAAACAAGTTTAACAATGAACTGCCACTGGTAGACATTTTCATCATTCACAGAGCCTACTACCTTGTCTACAGTCTATGACAACATCAACGGGAGAGGCACTTGTGCTATTAAGTACCCAACAACTGTTGCAGGAAGTATGTGTCACACACAAACATACACGAGAGATAACATGCACATCCACAGGCAGTGTGCTCAGAGGTTAAGAACTGTGTGTCAGTGATGCAACAAAAACTATATTCAAAATCCTGAAAATAATGTAGCAAAATTTAATTAATCTATAATCAATTTTAATTTATATATTTGCACATTTTCTGTTCTGGCAAAAGTTCTTATACTCAAAGGGCAAATTAGCAGCTTTAAAGTGAGCTCTTGAATCTGGTTTGCCTAATAATTCAGTCTACGCTCATCTAATTATTCTCCATCTGTGCTTTCAGCTTGAAAATCTCCTCTGACATTAGAGCTTGATAAAGCTGCCATTTTTAAAAAACATGCTGGAAAAGCAGCCATGCACTGCGCACAACAGAAAACCTGTTGTACGGTTGACAGCTATCAGTATCGACAATAATTATGTATGAGTCAGTTGTTTAATGGACTGCTTAAGGCACGACTCACAAACTCTTAAATTTGGCATTGAAGTTAGGCCAAAAAAGTTTCTGCATTCATGCACTGCAGGAGAATAACTCATTAGTGTAGCATATGAACTTGACAAAGAGAAAGGCCATAGCATTCCAGTATGATCATGCTGGCAGAAAGGGTAATCAAAATAAAATAAGTGTGACTATTTGCTAAATCACATACAGGCAAAAATACAGCCAGAGCTACTCCACATAAACAAATAAAATAACTCATAAGAAGAAGTGGAGGGAAAAAAATCTGTTTTTGTTAAGAAGTCATATGCCTGTAGTGGCTCTTTACTGCTGTTTAACAAAGTCCCATTACAGTTTATTTTATCATGACTTGTGCAGTGGTGCATATCAGACACCCGGCAAGATGTAGTTTTATTTAACTGTTGCTATAATATCTAATTTACATTTTATTTATATAGGGCCAAGTCACAACAACAGTTGACTCAGAGCAATTTATATTGTAAGGTAAAGACCCTACAATAACAGAGAGAAACCCCAACAAACAAACAACGCCTTTTAAGAAAGCACTTGGCGACAGTGGGAAGAAGAAACTGAGCAGGAAGTAGGAAGAAAGTACTCTGCAGGAGTAGGCTCAGGAAGGGGCAGCCATCTGCTGCAACTGGTTGCAATATTTTAATTTCAAGCTGCCGCTAAGTTGCAATTCAGTCATCCAAAGTGAGGTCCATCACTTACTTCATCCAAATTAGTATGGCCTCCTAAATGTAATCTGCCAATGTAGTAACAGAAAACTGGTGTGTAGAAAATAGTATCGCAGCTGTTTGGTGCATTATCGTCCTCTTATTTTACTATTTTGCATTTTTAAGTTCCCCCTCCAGCAAGATGCTGGTGCGTGAATTTTACCGCTTGTAATCAAATGTGTTCTTACTGTAATTGTGATCGTAAGATGGCCTCTACAGCAATGCTATCTAAAAACAATGTAGGAATCACTGTGGGAATATATGGACCGCGTTAACTGCGTCATAGTGCCCTTATAGACAGATGCAGTTGTGAGTATACCTACGATACTGGCGAAAAAGCCATACAATAGCCTGCATTGTGGGTAGTTAGGTACATCAACAGTGTTAATCATCTATAGAAGAGTTTGCTCTTTGGCGGGGGGTTGGCGCATGCCTTGAGCTATCAAAAATAGCTATCGATAAAGGCGCTACTGCGACCAAAAAGGGAAGTAAACGTGATTAGAGAACCATTATATCTACTTTAAGATTCAGGAGAAAGCAAATAGGACCCATGGCATATTTTAGCTATCCAGGAATCAAGCGGCTTTTTTCAGTCCCACCACATACCAGACTAGCAGCGAGCGTATTTGCTAATAGCAATTAGCAAACAGGCCAAAAAAATGAAACGCTAATCAGCGACCGACTCTCATTTCTCAATGTGTTAACAGTACCTGTGGGAATTATGCACAGCTACGAATTTAAACTTGTTAAGTTAACTTTGTGTCAGGTATTTTCGTCTGCTTATATTCGGTTTCGTTTTACAAAGCTGGTTTAGCCACGGGTTAGCGTGCGGCCTTCCCCCATTGAAGCAGTATGTTTACACTACGAACTAGCTAAGTTAGCTTGACTTAGCTCTACGGCTAACTTAGCACTATCGACAAAATCAAATGGCATTACTTACCCTGGTCGTTGGCTGACATGGTGCAAGGCCCGTCTCGCTTAAAGTGTGATTACTGTACTGCAGAGTGCATTTAATCCTCAGTACTTCACCATTATCACGGTGTAAAATATGAGACTGGTAAGAGCTTCTATGCGGCAATGACTTCAGATCACGACCAGGGTACAAACATGCTAGAGATGGGTTTGCAGCGATGATGCATTGTGGGTGGGGAAACTCCAGCTCCTCCGATCGGTTTGCTGCAGGAAATCGAGCTTTCTCTGTAGTGCCAGGTAGACACTGGCTGGGTATTAAAAATTTAGACATATGTTTGCCTTCTACTACTAGGCCAGGTCATTACTGTGAGGGGATATTTACTTTACATCTGGATAAGGTATAAAGTTGACTTCGTATTAGTTCTACCAAAAGCATGCATCATTAACACAATTAATAAATCTGAATATTATGTGGTATCTTGGCAAGTAAGTGTATTTCCTATAAATTCAAAGTGACCTTTTCAGCCTTTTCTTTTTCAGGTTAGGGCAGCTGTGACTCTGGAGGTAGAGCGGATAGTCTACCATCAGGTTGGTGGTTTGATTCCCAGCACTTTTAATATGATATGATATACGGGGGGATATTAAATCCACAATTTCCCCCGAGTGCGAGCGTGTGAATTTTTAAAAGTGCTTAGATATAGAAAAAAGCATATGTATGAATGTGTGTGTTTGAATGGATGAATAAGGCCTGCAGTAAGAAAGCGCTTTGAATGCTCAAATAGAGTTCTGCACAACATCAGCACTAAATAAATACCAGCTCATTTACAAAATTCAGTACTTTACAAAACAATATTTGAAAGTATAAAATGAAGGGTACTTTATTGCACCTCAATACCTTTAATCTATCCTCCTTTTTGCATCATCCACGGAGAAAAAAGAGACACATTTTTACGTTCCTATGCGCTCTCTGTTCTTTAAATGTTTTCTGCTTCTTTCCCCCACAGCTTTAAACATTCATGGTGCTCATTCAATTTTTAATAATCATTTAAGAATGAACATGCTTTAGCTGGATTAATCCTCCCCTCAAACCTCTCCTTGTAATGTTTTTCAAGGTATGAAAAATTAGGATTTCCACCTGTGTTGGGGAACTACTTGCACTAATGGAAGGATAATGTTATAGAAACATAACGGTTTTTGGCATGCATTATTTCGGCAAGGCTGACGAGGTTTTTATAACACTTACACCAGTGGTAATCCTGTTATAAATTAAGCCTTTTTTAAATTCTAGTTTTGCACTTTTTTCCTTATTCCAAAAAAATACCTTTTAAAACCAAAACTTTTATCTTCCTTTTTGCTATAAAAAGCACACCTGTACTCTTGCACAATATCAAAGCTTTAGTGGAGGCTGGTCCCTAAAAGGGACAGTGGTGCTTGGTACTTCCTTTTCCTTTTGTCAAATCTCAATCAACTCTCTGATAACTTTGCTCCCTAAAGGAAGAGTAGACAGGTTCTGCACTAAAAACAAACATTGAGTAACAACAAAAACCAGCCTTCTTTTAATCTGATTTAATCTGAAACTTGGAAAAGGAAACTGATTCAGTTCCCTGCTCAGATGAATAAGCTATTATGCACACATAAAATCATGAAGAACAGAACAAATACTTGCTACCTTTAGAAGGAAACAACCTCAGGCATTCAAAAGGTTGTATTATTGTCTTGACGTGAGATTTCTTTTTTCCAATATTGACAAGAGATCACAAACTGGCTTACAGCACTTGAAACTCATTAATATTACAAAATATTCTGGTTGTTAATTGGATTCCATATGTTTCAATGCCACATAAATACATTAACGCTAGACCAGAGAACAAAGAGAAACTTCTTTCCATTGGTCAGCTTTATGCTAGTGGGTGAAGTTTTGCCCTTAGGGTGTCTGCTAGAGCCTCAAGGCAGAAGACTTTATGAAGTCTATGGTAAGGTAGTATAAAAAGTGAAAAGTGTTGGAATAGGGAGGAGGTAAGGGTGGATGAATGGGCAGAGCACAAGACTTTCTCCTAGGAGACACCTGGAGTTTGTGTCCCATGTGAAACCAAGAGTCAACTTTGGCCTTTCTTAGGCTTTGTTTTCAGTTGTATTTTAGTTTAAACACAAGCGTAACAACTCTGTGATGGGCCTGGGGCAGATATTTTTTGGGCCCTTACTGCCACCAGAGCAAAAACACCATCTCACATTCAATCTGTCTTTCTAATTTCTCAATAATTAATACTATGAACAACATCATTCACTCGTATTGTGGATGGATTATCTCAGTTGTTCTCCTTACTGAAGTTTACAGCATCCTGCCCCTTAAAGACCGGATAACCATGGAACAAAGGAGAGAAGCCCATTAACCACATTCAACAATCATTTCCAGTCGACCAGCTTCTAGATGTGCATATTTTCAACATATAGGTGGTAGGGCTGCCAGAAGCGATTATTTTGATAGTCGACTAGTCACCGATTATTTTTGCGATTAGTTGACGTATCAGATCATGCATCCATTGGACGTAAAACGTACAGCTTATTGCACCAGCATGCATCTGCTCTTATATAACTATCATTAGCTTACAGCTTTGAGTGTTTAAGGTATGTGCTAACTAAAAATAAAGACAAGATGATAGTTTATTAAATTTTAATCAAATCTGCAGATTGTTTCGGTAAAGTTTAATAAACTCAGCCGTTTGCTCCTTGCTATCTAAAATATAACAGGACACCGGAGTATATTGTGTGTGC
>VURO01028994.1:17465-37968 GCA_015108175.1 Pelvicachromis taeniatus | reverse complement strand
AATAAATATAACAAATATATAAATACAGAGTATAAATATGGATAAATAATATAAACAGGAGTATCAGTGGATTATATTTATCGGTATATTGCACAGTGAATAGTGTTGAGACTAAATTATTATTCTACCAGAGGTTTAGTTATATAAAACCACAATAAAATATTATATTCATTAGTCATCAGAATAGGTCATACTTTAATGAAAGATATGTATTATGTGGGTAAGAACATTGTCAAAAATAAAGATTAAGAAGCAGAATTAGGGATCACTTTTGATGCGCTTAAAAATAAACTACACACATAACCACTCATCCTTTAATAGACAGAATGAAATAAAACAGGCCCCTAAAGTAATAACATCTCCATGTTTTGATTACAGATAATACAAACAGGTTGTGTTAGGTCACAGTAACCCATAATCATATTATCCTTATATCAGCAAGGAGAATAAATAAGCAGACTAATTATTAGAATGTAGGTTCACCATAATTCTCATGATTTGCCTCTGTTGTATAATGATTGTAATGATTCATGTTTAGACTGATTATTTTTAGCAAATGGTAGCATTTTTGTGAGTCACTGAGGACCGCCCCCTGGTGGACGTTTGGATAATGAATCAATTGTATAATTAAGTGAACTAAGTAGTTTTGTGATATTACATGTATTAGATTGACAAATTAATAAGAAATTCTGTTGGTGTAAAATCACGGCCTTGTTTTGATTAGAAAAACAACACAGACTATGCTAGCAGAGGAGAGTAAGCCAAGGTCATACACCAGGCTCCCTGAGAGATAGCAGGGAATGTTTTGGGTTTCATACAGAATCACTAGAATCACAAGTTGTTGTATTGAATTCGACATTATACGGCACACTACAATGTCACTTTGTTGAAACTCAAAAGTTGTTTTCAGTGTTTACATTTTGGTCATGCACTTCATTCAATATTTCTTTATGCGGTGTTGCTCCCTGTAGAAGAAGCTTTGCCTTGTTAAGGCTTACCGTAAATAAATTTGTTGAAGCAGCACCATTTTTTTTGCAGTTACACTTTATGTAAGCTTTGGTGTAAAAGAGTTTTCTATTGTAGAGTGAAGGATCTTGAATGTTATAAATGTTAACGAGTGAGCGTTAAAAGGTGTAAAAAGGTTCTCGAATTGTCACCTGTACTCTGTAGTTAAGTGTTGGACCTTTGCTGAAGACCTGTGAAAGGGCCAAACACCTAATAACAATGTATAGATGACAACTTGAGAACCTGATGATACCTAAACATTTAGCATATAGATGAAACTATTCATTAAATCTTAATTAATAAAATTAATTAGGTCCAAAGCATAATGTAAATGGTGCCATTAAATTCAAATTAACATTTTCAATTGAGCAATACGGTTAAAAAAATGAACACAGTGTTTAAATTCTAATTAATGGTGTTAAATAGTGACAATAAAAGAAAGCTGTTGCTTTTATGTAACAATTTCACTTCTGATATACATCACCATTGAAATTGCAGACAATAACCATATTGATTTAGGTTTAATTGACCAAGTTTTGTGGAAAAGATTGCCTTAACTTTGTTAACTAAATCCAATGTTTTATTTCTTAGAGTTACAAGGAGGTAAAAACACAATATGTTCTTTTGAATTTCCTCCAATAATCGAACACAGAGACACAACTTTTAAAAGACTGATGTGAACTGGTGAAAAACAGTGCCATGTCAAACATTAGAGAAAAAATAACCATGAGTATCAATGCTGGTGGGAACAACAATCCCTTTAAATTGACAACATTTTATCTCTATTAATCTACAATTGTATATTTTATTTTAAATTAAATTAGTATATATAATAAATTAAAATCTTTAACTTTAAAATGTATTCAAAATAAATGAAAGCAATTTTAAATTGATATAGTAAATATATTATAAGATATATAATATAAGCTTCCAGAGTAACAGCCATAGACTGCAGTTTGCCGCCTGTCAGGCAGTCAGTAATCCAGGGGAGCTGAACTCTGAGAGCAAACAGCCTGGTGACTGTAGCGTGCCGAGGGGCTCGTGTGGATCAGTGGCTGAATCTGGAGCTGAGACTTGAGGTGTTCAACGACGACTCCTACGAGGCTGCAGAGCTGATGTGCTGATCATTAATGGCTGAGGCTGCTCACACCAAAGGCGGGTTAATGAGTTATAAACTGTAATAATATCTTGTACAGAAAAATCTGAACGTTGCTCTCTGTCTTGCTGCCTCCTCCTGTTGTTGTTTGTTTTAGTGAGTGGCAGGATTCCCCAGTTCAGTCAGCACCTGTTGTCACCAACCAGCAGTGTGTTCACAGATCGGTTTCTCCTCCATTCTTCGATGTTTTACACTCCAGAAGCGGTAAATCAGGATTACATCACATCTCTGTAGAAGGAAACTTTCCTAGTGTACTTATTTTGGATTATTGTCTCCTTCTCAGTTCCTTTCTGGTGTGTGTGTTGGATCCTCTGGCTCTGTGCCATCCTTTACTCATAATAAAAATAATTGAAACTAGTGTCACTTGTCTCAGTCTGCATTTGAATCCACATGTTCTGGTTCCCCACGTCAAAGATGTGAGCCACAACCACAAACCAAACTAAATTCAAGTCCATAAATGTGAACATTTCAAGGGGAATAGGTATTAAAAACCACAATTGTAAAGAAATTCTATTTGGAACAGATACATTAAACAATTTGTAATTTATTATAACTGGCTCATTAAATTATGAAGAAAAGTCCAGCACTCCTGCAAAGTTCCATATTTGAGCACACAATAATAAAAACTTCCAAATGGTATATAGGTACATGTCGCAATGCTGCTAAAGGTCTTAGGTAAACCCAGCATCAGCTAGAACCTAAACTACAACTGATAGATGTACAGTTTGTACAGTGAGTTTTTTTAAATGCAGCTGGCGCCTCCTGCTGGACACAAGACCACATCACAGTGAATGTCATCTGATTTTGGAGAATTTTAAAAATCACTCTGACTGTTCAAGAGGGCTTTTAAAATAAACTGCTGACAGAACAGAAACACAATTTCATTTTTGATTTATATTTTGTTTATGTTAAGGTCACATAAAAAGTGCTTTGTTTTGATGCTCCATAGAGCAGTTTTTGGATAAGTATTTTACAATCATAGTACTTAGTAAGTAAGACCTCAGTGTTACATTGTTTACTTTTTTCATGGTAAAAAAATAGTTGATATTTCCATAAAATAGTTTTTGTTTGTTTATTTGACATGACTTCTAATAAGGCAGATGTTAATTTCTCCATTCATTTTGAACTTAGAGAGTGTTTTTGTTTCAGATGGCTCATGTCAAGCATTTAACAGTTTGGACTGTTTACTGTGAGTTTTCTTAATTTGTGTCTACTAAACACAAATATCGTCTGGCTTTTAGTATTGCAATATATCATATCGTCTACCCTGTATTATGATGCATGTTGTATCACCAGATTCTTGCCAATACACACCCCTCTCCATCTCCATCCATTACCTTGAACGTTTTTATGAAGCTGAAGATGTCCTCCGATATCAGAGACAAGTTCCTGAGTCTGGAACAGATGTGTGTGAAATAAAGCAGGGCGACACTCTCGCAAAGGAGGAAACTTTTCACAGATTCACTGCCAACAGGAATGGGCTCAGGGGAGGAATAACAGCCTTTCTTTAATGCATTTGAAACCTTTTCTAGGAGTGTGTGAAAACCCAGTGTGCTGTTGGCTGCTCTGTCTGTGCTGTCACATGGGCTTTCGCTGACTGTCAGGTGCCCCTGGATGATTTCAGTTACGATATTACTGCCAAAAAATTAAAACAATAAGCAGATAAGTCACCAATTAGCTTCTTGGAGCTGAGTAAAGCAGCAGTGGGGGAGGTTTCCCCACAAACCTCCCTTTTCAACATTACATATAGGGGCACGAACAATTAGTGATATAAAAACAGGTTTTTAGTGTGTGTTAAGGTAAACTCTAACATCAGTCCAGGCTTTTTCAGTTTTAAATTTGAACCAGATTCTAAGACAGTCATGTGTAAGTCCCTCTCTAACATGAGTTATCACTATGTGAGACTGAAATGTTCCTCTTCCTGGTTTGAAAGGAAACAAAGATCACAAGTTCTGGCTCTTTTCTTTGAGTTTTTTTTTTTCCTAACTCACAAGGAAAATTAGAAGCAAAAAGTAAAAGCCTGTGGCAGCAAAGCAGGCCTGACTTTCTGCTGTGCTCTTCAGATTACACTATTTGTCATGTGCCTAATCTGGAAGTCATCAAGCACTGTGTTTAGTTTGAGCTAAGACTGAAGTGGAGGAAGGGAGCCACACGGTTGAGGTAGAAGTTTCTCTGTAGTCCATATGGAGGCAGGGACATCTGTGGAAGGAACTGCAAATACCATAGATCTTCAAATCTTCACTTATTCAAAAACGTATCTGTCGACCCGGAGTTTAAAAGAGACCGGCGGTTGTTGGAGACCAGCTCTTATTCCCTTCTCAGACAGAATTGTCACGGAAGTGAGAGGGAAAGAGGACCCAGGTGCAGTTTTTAGACTGAGGTGAAAAGACAGTGTGTTTATTTACAGTGCTCCAAAACGTATTCCAACAGTTCACAAATAATGCAGTTCCCAATTGTGCTCCTCCTTTGCTCCGAGTGTCTCCTTGGCTGTGTCCCAATTCAGGGGCTGCATCCTCCGGAGGACCCGGTCTTCGTGGTCTACGTGGGCCGGGTTCCTTCGAAGATCGAGAAGGCCGGAAGTGCAAGGCTGTGAAATGGGACAGTCTAGCGTTCAGATTTGCACGAGTGGTGCTCCCCGAAACTTCTCTCCGCCCGACTCTCCAGGAGAGGACGTAAAAGACCAGAAAATCACAGTTAGCATGTTCGCTAGCCGACAGTTCCAGTTCAGTGTAATAATCCCACTTCCACATTTGGCGCGCATCCAGCTTAAATGCCGTAGATGACGGCTGATTGGAAACAGCTGGCCGAGTGATGAGACGCAGGAGGACCGACGACAGCGCGGAGGGACTTCCGGATCAAAGGTCGCCTGGCTACTGGTAGGAGACCGGTTTGAAAACATGTCACTATTTGTCGTGACATGTTTTCAAACCGGTGTTTGCTAGAAACAGGCGTTTAAAAGAGACAGGCTACTAATGGAAGATATACGGTACACTCAGGTTGAGCGCAAGTATTGGCGTTCAGTGCTGGGGGAGGAAAAGGGCCAAACAGATGCTGGGGGTGAGAAATGTGTTGTTGTCCATTTAGGCAGATGAAATAAAGGCAGTCATATCCTTTACTTAAATGAAAGTGCTTAAAAGAGTATAAAAACAAAAAAGTAGATAAAAGAATTATCAAAATATAGTTTACTGAGTCAAAGTATAACAACTTATTAGCTTGCTGGATTTAGGATACATAGCATTCTATGACTGAAGATGCTTAAAGTGGAGCTAGTTTTGCTAATTAACCCTAATTATTTTACTTAAACTGCTTCCTACGTAAGGGTCACATTATAGTTACAATTCAGGCCTCTTGAACAGTTCTTTTCAAGAGGCAGTTAAATTGTATTAAGGCATTAAGTTGTTTTTTTTTAATCAAACAGTAGGTACAGACTAGGTGGCTAACTGTTTGCTGGTAGTCTCTTCTGATAAATCCAGTCATTCAATTGGGACTTTTGTTTTTTTTTGTGTGTGTTTTACCTTTAGGGGCATTGTAATGCACTCGGCTAACAAATAACATGGCTTGCTGTACATTATGCAATATTATCTTTTAACTTTATTATCTACTCTCTTGACCTAATATATCCACTTGTGGAGATGGCCAAAATGCTTAATTTTAAGGCTTCCAAAATGAAGTTCACAAACAGTTAAGTAATGCAAAGGTGGCACCATCCATCCTTTACATACAGTCTATAGTTTTACAAAATCAAGTTTTATTTTTGTTGTTTAAAAAATACCCAATATACCATATATTACAATTTTAAAAACAATATTACTGTATACATAATAGACATGATAATGAATCCTAGCTAGACGCTAATCAGAGAGGTTTATGTAACTGTATAAAATATAGTGGAGTAAAAAGTACATTGTTTTCTAATGCAGTTCAGTAGATCAGAGATCTAAAGTACATGTATTTCAAAGCTATAGTTCACTAAATGTACTTAGTTACATTACACCACCAAAAATGAGGCACACACATGGAGAGCGGAGTTCTGCATCAGTGGAAAAACTGATCACCCACTGGGTGGAAAACACACCCACCCCCACCTCAAGGGCCAAACCGAGGTCTCAAGCTGGCTGCTCCACTTGCTGGGCCTCCTCCTCCCCTTTCCCCACAGCAAGGCTGTCCATGGATAAGAACTGAAACCAAACTTCTTTTTATCCCCCTTCTTTTTATTTGTTTGGCAGAAACAAATGGGAATAGATAGGACACTCTGTACGACTCGACACACTCCCTGAACCAGACGCTACTTAACAACAGCAATACTTCATTTATTTATGTGTCCTCATCATTCAATCCATGTGCACAGATTACAGGATGTCTGCTGAGGAGATACCAGACACTTCACAGGCCACTGGTTAGCATTAAGCTCACTTCATGTTAGGATTTGACAAACAAAATGCACCGAAGAGCCTCCTTTGCTTGTCTTTGTGCAGTCCGTGTGAAGAATTGTTTCCATCGATACATTTCAAGGGTCTACAAACACATTAATTAATCAAATAGTACATTCTGTAAGCCCTAAAGAACATCCACTCTGAGCTAAAGGCCATTTATTTTTATGAGCAGTTTATTCTGACTGACTAGTGGTTCCCTTGTTGACAGTTAACAGATCCAGGTTTCTTTTTTTTAAAGATTTTTTTTCATAGTTTTTTTTTTAAGGCAAGAGTGACATCATCAGCCCAGCCTGGATCAAGCTGACCATCATTCTGCAATCACAACTATGTACAAAATATATATAATCACGCTTATTTACAGAACATGTGGTAACAGACAATGCCTCGCAGGGCATCCACATGCTTAAAATGAATACAATAACAGACACAGCACCTCTAGTGGCAGAAAGACAAACACAGACACTTAGAAAAAAAACCCAAACTTGGCACTTATAAGTTTCTCCCACTTCAAACAGAAAACTGAGACAAAATAAGAGTCAGTATTAGTGGTAAACAATGAATGGGCCCTCCATTTCACAGGCCAGCTTTTTTTTTTTTTTTTAAGAATAGGCAGAAAAGGGCCAGATCATAAGTGGCACGTCTCTGCCTGATCCTTCTTCTCTCCCCCACCTACACAATAAGTGTTATTTGAGCTTCACAGGAGGCAGATCAGGCTCTTGCCCTCCTCAATCTCCTCCTGAACCTTGTCGCTGGAGGTGGCGATCTCAGCCTGAGCAGAGAAGACAGCACAGACGAAGGTGAGCACAGTGCCACCCATGGCGGTGTAAAAGGCCCAGCCCATGGAGCAGAGACCAACGCGGTACGGCGCCGCGTCTGGTCCGCAGTACAGCTGGACCTTGTCTGAACCCCAGCCAGCAGGGTACAACATCAGACCTAGGATCAGGAACAGACCTGCAGGAAGAGAAACAGATAAAAGACACCATAAGTCAAGTGTTTGTAATGAAATCCAGCATACGTAGCAGCCCTGTGCTTATTACACCTTGAAATACGGTGTGTTTCAACAGCGGAAGAACTTTTAACTCAAAGCAGGCTTTCACCAGCTTTTTAATTTTAATCCTGCATACTAAAGATGGAAATCCCAAATTTCCTAAGCCAAGCAGTAAACGTCATGATGTACGTCAGTAAGCGAACACATCGTATCAACAGCTTAGGAGTGGATTCATTGCAGAGACAGACTAGCTTTCATGGCATGCTTGTATCAAGGATTCTTTGAGCAAACACACATAAGGATGCAGTTATTTATGAATACGCACTCAGGCAACACAACAGAGAAGGAATAGTAGTTAGTAGTACAACACTCTGTGACAGTCGTGTCAAGAAAGATGAGGTGAAATTCTTTAAACACATCCGAGTTTTCTTTACAAAGAAGGGCTGCTTTTATTACCCAAAAAACACAGCGTCAGCACGGCTCCTTATCTTGGCCAACATTCAGGCCTCTTGCTCAGATGACTTTTACAATATAGAACAGCTGCAATCTTAAAAATGTCTACACACATAAATAAAGGAGAAAAAAAGCATCAGAAACACTTCTGTGCCAGTTGAACTTCATCCATGAGAAGCAGCTGAATGCACATGGAAAATCTAGCGAGTGGCTTTTGAGTGAAACGTTGTTTTCAATGTGAACAATTAACCTAGAAGCACCACGTCATCTCGTCTGCATGTTTATAAATCCGTGCACATATATAAACAGTTTCATAACACATTGTCAGTATTTGTCCGTGATTCTAATCACATATGGTTAAATATGATTACAGCTTTGTTTTACTGCGTCTGTTTATGCAGCAGCTAGGGTTGCTTGACGGTAGGAGGGATGTCTGCAGGTTTGGAGACACTCATGTCAAGACTTTTTAAATGAAATGTAAGGGACGGCATTAAGGAAATAGCAAAAAGGACACGATAAAGCAGTGACTCCATAAGCAGAGTCTTATGGAGTCATAAGTCACTAGTGCATCGTGAAGACCATCTACATTAACCTGTGTTCTAAACATGTATTAAGTAGTGCTTGACACATAGGTGCTAAGTAGGTCAGGGTGAAAGTAAAGTGTCACTGTTGCAAGACACTCAGGCCGATTATTTTTTTGAAAATAAAAAACATTTCCGGCCGCAGCGGCATGCTGGCAGCCGAAGCATCCTATTGGGACGCAAAGAAGAAGAAAAAGTTTAAACTGGCAGAAATGATTTCCTGTCTGATGTATGACAGAAAGACCTCTCAATCCTGTGCACAAAGCAGAGACGAGATCAACAGGATAAAAGTAGCTGATGGACTTTCCCGCCTGGCCCGGTCACTAGCCGACCCTCCGGCGTCCTGAGTCTTAGTGGAAGGAGGTGGGGGTTGCTTCCTGTGTTACCATGACCCACTTCTATCACTCTGTCTCTTCAGCTTGGCTTCAGCCCCTCAGCACGCACAGCTCACCTCATAGATGGAAAGGCAACCCTCGTTCTAAATGCAGCATCATGAGGTTTGCGTTGTTTCTTCGGCTCTGCTCTCCCATGACAGCGGACGAGGTCAGATGGCCGGACGAGGAGTCTGCCTTCAATCAAAGCTCAGGAGGAAGCATTTACAGTAATACAATTACTGACAATAAAACAGCCGGACAGGGAATGAGGATTTAGCTCTCTTTCAACAAGCAGGTCCTGTTAGCTTTGCTCCATAAAAACCTCACATGTAGCCTGCTTCAAGTCTGGAGGAGAACATGCCCTTTCTCTTCTAATCGCTCTTCCTCTTTCTTCCTCCTCCCATTCTCTAAAGCACCCAATATCGTATTAAACAGGGAAATGAAAACTAGGTCATAAATTCTTTCCACATGTTGCTGCCTTGCCCTAACGGCCAGACCGGCTCTGCTGATGGATTGAAGGCATGGTTTTAATTCACAACCCCAACCCTCCAAAGACCCCCACTCCACACACACAGGCGCGCACACACACACACACACACACTCATTCCCATTCCACCTTCAAGCTGGACCTTCTAACCTAATATCCCAGTGTGCTCCACCCTATTCTCTGTGCAGTGGCTTGCGTCTCTGTTCACTTCCAAACTGTCAGCTCTGTCTTCAGTAAGAGAGGTTGTTAGTTTGGTTTTAAAAGTCGTTTACCGTCATTATGAAACATCCACACCTCTGCTGTAACCACAGGAAAAGCTAATCAGTGCATGGAAATCACATCTCTTATCATTGAGGGCTGACAAGTCTGCTTCCCTCTTTTTGCGTAACATGATATCTTGTGTGAGAGTCATCATTACTCAACAGCACGGCTTAAATTCCCGCAAGACGCTGCTTTATTTTGTTTCTCCTCCAGCCTGGAGCTTAGTCACAGTCACCGATTAAACCTGTTTAAGTTTATGGAAGGTAATAAAAGTATTTGACACAGAACGTGTAAGAATCTGAGACAGGTTTATTGCCCAGTTTGTTTGCTGTGCTATCCGTAATCCCTTTAAGCGTGAGTGACGATAAGTGAGAAAGTCATTTTAGTAAATGTACAGCAAGTTTAACTGGTGTACAACAAGCCTTTAGGGCCCCTAAAATGTGTGCCTGCAGGATGCAAAGTTTAACCCAGCTGACATTCAACAGAAGTCTTCTGTTTTAACTATCTGATTGCATAAGGTGAAAGGAATGACTTGACCTTCTGCTGAAATCTCAAAACCATCTGAGCTTAAACTATTTGTCAGTTTAAATTGCATTTGGGACACTGCGGCCATCAGAGACGTGTCATATAAAAAAGGCTGCAGAGGTCCAAGTGACATCAGTGAATGTGAAGACGAGGTTAATAGGCTTGGGAGTCACTCCAGTGCAATGACGTGACCGTCTCTGGCAAGAGAGTCGCAATCTTCCTATCTGAGGTCAATCATTTCCCCAAACATCTGCCGTCTGGCTCCAGTTTTCTCATTACTGGAGGGTCGGCACGCATTGTGGAAATAATGATAGTAGAAAAGTCGGTGTGGTAGCCTTGGTGATGGATATCAAGTGAGTGTGATATCATTCACCAGCCTCATGAAAAGTGAAGTAGAAGGCTGTAGAGCACAATGGCTGACTAATGTAGGAAGTAGTGACACTGTTAAGATACCAGGCAGTTGATCACCTCCTTTCTCATCCTGTGGCTGAAAACAGTGAAGTGCTTCAGAAGCACAAAAGAAATTCTCCCACCTCCTCAGCTGTTTGATGCTTTCCCTGCCCCCTTTCCTCTTTCACATCCTCATCCTCTCAACAAAGAGGAAACTCAGGGGTGCAATAGAGGACTTTAAGTTTATGCAACACTGTGCTTTGTGGGGCCGTCAATCCACTTTTATAGCTCACCTGACATATGACCGTCAATCTGGGCTTGGTGTGGAGGATGGTTTGTTTATCATCACTCAAAATGCAAACACTTGGAAGCTACACATCAAGCAGTACTGAAGTTAGTAAAAGTCACACATTGGAAATGAAGAACTTTAATTTTCAAAGAAAAAGTTGCACTTTTTCAAATGTGTTGATTGCAGCATCGAGGCAATTTGCATCACTTTGTTTCACTGCAGCTCAGAGATAATGGTGAGTGTTTGTATACAAGTCTGTGTCTTTCATTCAAAACACAGCCAGCCATGCCCATCTGCTAGCAACCAAAGTGATCGCAAAGAGGTTTTTGGTATCCATTGTTTGCCACTGATTTCAACTGGCAATAGACAGCAACCTTCAACAAAACACACGCCAACCAGAGGTTGCTAGGGAAGAATCTGTATGATCGATCTCTAGTCCTGTGGGATTGAGGCATTAGGGATTTATCTTTAATGCTACATGTTAAAAAAAGCTAGGGGAAAAAATCAATCATATTTTGCACGGATTTATTCGCCTCTGTGCAAAATCAAAGATCTACTTTTACAAAAATTGCAACTAAGTTCGAATGATATATGACCAACTTATTGTAAACTGTATATGAACACGTCACAAAAAGAAGTCTGAGACGTTGTACGGCTTAGCAAATGTTCACCTGCTTACTTAAATGTGTAAACCACCAAAATTCTTTTGAGTCTATTAATTACCGCTTCCTTGTAGACTTCCAAAGTGGCTCTTTAGTTGGAGTTTCCTTGCAACAACTAGTCTAGTTATAAACATATGTGGCTTCCTCATAATGGCAGCGGATGGAAACAAGACATTCATTTTGCATTTACTCTAACCTCAATCTGTTACTGAGAACTGCTTTAAAGGATGTTTGAACTGAACATCAGCTTGAAAGCAGCAGCAGAGCATGCAAGGACATCAGATACAAGCTGCAATGCTAAATCCTGCTAGCAAAAACTGTTTTACCAAAATGGGAAGCAAACTTACTAGTCACCCACTCACTTAAAATTGTAGCTAATTTTTATTGGTAAATTCATTTTAAACTGCATGTGAGCCATTAGAAAACGAAGCTCGAGTTGCTGTTAGACTTAGTGATGGGTCAAATATGTTCTTGGGAGTTGGGAGTTGGGTTTTGTTTTTCCTGTAGGCTTCCAAGATGACTTTGTAATGATCATTTATTTTCAAGCTAAAAATAGTATACGACCAACATTTATGTATGTTATATAATCAACACCACCACCACCTCCTCATATGTAGAAAGCTAAAGAAAGCATGACTGGCAATACAAATAAAAAGCAACTGTTTTGAGACTATTTGAAAATACATATACCCCGTGTGTCACCCTATGACAGATTGGACAAGATCCTGCACCCCGTGACCCTGGATTGGATAAGCAGAAGAAGATGGAATGGATGGACATTTGACAAAATGTAATAATATAGGAATACAATACAAAGCCCATTAATGGTTTGAAGGATTTCTGCTTGTTTAATATGGCCTATAATAGCCAGAGAAATCAATGTTCAGTTCCTCAGTATCAACAGCATAATACATTTAAGACAGTTGACAAAGTGTTATCTGTCCCCTATACATCTAACTCATGTAGATTGATCATAGGTGAAGGTTATGCCACTGAATAGAGGCATTAGCAAATGAATCTTATGTCCTAAATAAACATTGAGCAACTTAATCTTAATGAAAAGAAATGCATTCAAAGGAGCCACCCACTGGCTGAATCAATTTTCCTTTCTCAGGTCAGCAGGCCTGCACAGATCTGGGGGTACAGCTTGACTTGCCCTTCTCTACATGCCCACCGTTTCTGTTTGGGCCTCCCACAAATAAACAACTGTGGGGGAGGACAGCCATAATCACCGGAGAGCTGAAGGCTACACTCTGTGAAAAAAAGATGAGGTTCAGCGAGCATGATCTCATGGCCTCCTCCCTTCCATAATTCACCACAGCGAGTCAAAGTGGCCCGGGATCTGACCTCATGTGCACAGGCACAGACACAGAATGCACGCCCGTCACACATAAAGAGAGATACGCATGCGTACTCGACCCCTTTGGAGACCAGAGGAGTGTCAGAAAGCTCCAGCTGACCTGGGTGAAGAATAAATATTTGGGCGGTGGTTGCTCCAGTTGATGACAAAGAGTTACCATGCCCTTTAAACTTCTGCCTTTGTTAAGGCTCACTGAGGGCTCCACAAGTATAAAACACATAATTCCAGCAGTGGGAGTTGTGGTGCTCATAATGAATGTGTTTAACTGAGAGTACAGCGTTTCATTTACCTTGATGAACGGTGGACGCCGCAGGAATGAACAGAAACAATACTGCTCAGATGAACAAACTTTCTTTCAGATTACAAAACTTAAACGCTTATTTCTCAACTCCATGTCCTCAGTCTAAACTGACTCCTCATTAGGTACGAGAAAAACAAGCACAAGGAAGATTAAAGTCGTTCAGTCACAGTGTTTCGAAGGTTAACTGAAAGACAGGCATTAATAGAAAGCAGACAAATACTTGTTAAATATGGCTAATATGTTCTTTGGATAATTGATGTAAAAAGTAAGACCGTTTAAGACCTAGTTTACTTTCTCACCTCCACATCTGGTCAATCATTGCCAAAGTGTGGATGTCAAATTGTTGCTTTCAGAAAGTTACTGCCCATAAAGGTGTGTGCTTTTCTAAAGCTCTCCATCCATCAGACAGATTTGAGCATCTGACCAAAAACCAGTATGGGCTCCAAACTTTTGAAAGCAGTGTTAAATATTAAAACAGTTTTATATGAATTGTGTGAGGATCTCACCTGCGATTCCCTGCAGCAGTCCGCACACATTAAAGATGCTCTTCTTCATAATGCTTTGAAAGCACATAGTGAAGACGGAAATGAATGCCACGGCACACAGCAACAGGATCCCTGCAGCCAGGAAGATAGAAGTAGCCTGCCAGAACCCGCTGGCAATCTCTCCAAAGTGGACTGCGTACGGTCCGCACAGTATTCCCCGCTGCAGGTGAGGCAGTTTTATACAGCGACCATAGATGCCTAAAGTGGGCCTGTAAGCCTCTCCAGCTGTGGTGGCCCCATGGGGGCCGAAAACTGCATCGGATGCACGGGGGAATCCAACGAGCCAGTCGGTGCTCATGAAGGCGATGAGCTCTCCGAACGCGGCAACAATACTCAGCAGAGTCCACAGCATGGAGCGACAGGTGACAATAACATGGCACATGCTGACGGTGGCTGGATGGCTCCCTCTGTTGCGATTTCGATACTGCTGAGAGATGAAAAGCTGGATTGTGGATAGAAGGTCCTCAAAAGACAGACAGCTAAGGTTGCAATCCTTCTGCAGCAAAGACGTGAGAGCGAGTGAAAACCCTTCAGAGGAAGAAGAAGGTGACACCGCTGTACACAAAAGGTTCACGTCAATGATTCACAGCCTGCTCCTTCTCTGTTTTTCTTTCCGCTTCTCTCACTCCTTATCTTAACCTGGTGTTGTCTCAATACAGCAGTTGTTCCTCCTCCTTGAGCTCACCCTCCTTCTGTCGGTGCGGTCTTCAGACTCTTATTGTGCTTGGTTTTTGGTGTCTACATTGTATTGAAGTTGTGTTCCCTGAGCCAGCCCGCTGGCGTCACATCAAACACACCTAAAAGATAAAACAGGGAGGGACAAGAACAGGGTTAGCGCTTTAATTGCACATATAAAGGCTCTAAGATGATCAGTCATTTCTGCTGTGCTTGAGGAAGTGCAGGTCAGAGTTACGCCTCCCAGTTTTCCCATCATATTTGACAAAAGCAGTGAGTGTGGAGGATGAAAAGAGTGTGCAGAAGGAACAGAGAGAAGAGGAAGGGAGGCTCCTGGTGTAGATCTTTAAGAGGGGGGTCTAATGAGTTGTGAAGAGACATGCTCGTTTGAAGTGGGCCTCATTCACTGTGTTTATGTTGAATGATTTGTGATCAGGCCACAGATCAGGCTCTGCACTCCCTGTAAAGCTTTGTGATTGAGGCAGTAAAGATTAAAAAAAAAGTGTTGAAAAACAGAACATTTCTATCCATGCCTGTGCTCATTTGTGCATATGTATGTGTGTGCTGTGGGGAAAGAGGGGGAAAGGTTAAAATAGACCTGGGAAAAAAAGAGATGAGGAGCGGATGCAGACGAAGAGAAAAACAAGCCCAGGGCCTCTCATCAAGCAGCCCACACAGCTGACCTGGGGTCAGTCAACAGTTGATAATGTAACGGCCGTCCGGCTGTCACATGACTACTGATAACCTCAGTGGCAGCAATTCTGCTGAGTTAAAGATGATACAAACAGGAAGCAGCAGGTGGTCCCAGATGCACATCTGGCACAGCACACAGATGAAATATACACTGCTACTCAAGCTCCAAACCTAAGGGGGAGCTTTTAAGTATTTGTGCTCGTGTTATAAATACAGCTCTAGGTTAAAGCTGAGAGTTATTTCTTTTCTTTGAGTGTTTTTTCTGCCATGGTTTTCTTGCTGCCTCGGGGGAGTCTGTTAGTCATTCTCCAACCAGTGTTTGGCAGAGCAGCAAAGGGAGCCAGGGGCCACTGTTGACACGTGTGCCGCCCGCACTGTGAGGTTTCCATTGCCCAGCCCTTGGAGTGCCCTTACAGAGAGGGTCGGGACAGACGTTCGTTCCCTTGTGGTTACATACCGTTGTGTAAAACTCAGTGTGTGTGTGTGTGTGTGTGTGTGTGTGTGTGTGTGTGTGTGTGTGTGTGTGTGTGTGTGTGTGTGTGTGTGTGTAAGAGCACATCACAAACTTTGATCTTTGTCACCCTGTTGAGATATCAACAACGGCTCGCCTTCTTCCACCCCCCTGTCTTTTCCAGTGGAGAAAATGAGCCAGATCTGTGGTCTTTGTGTATGTGTGTGAGCTGACGTACAGTATGTTTGGACTCTGTAAAGCAGATGAGATCATAAGAACAGACACAGAGAGCTGCTTCAGTGGATTTGGACCAGAGTTAGTTTTATGAATCACAAGCATTTTCGTTGCTTCACCGTGAACAATTGCGAGAACATATGCACACTCATACAATTCACTTTTTTTGAAGAACACTTCCCAGGCATTAAACTGATGTTGTTTCAGGGGCGTTTTGAATAATGTCTGATGTAAAGATTTAAGATTTAATGTTTGATTTTTAAGTATTAAGAGTCAAACATTTCCTAGCTAGTTGCAAAGACTACGTAATTCTTTCCTGACAGAAATGTTGCTGAAAATACACTGGAGCTAAAAAAAAAAAATCTAAACCAGCTGGAAAGGGTTTGAGGACCTTGAGCCCTAAACTTTGACCTTGCTCAGGCATAATGTGTCTGCACCACATGCCTCTCAGTTGCACAAAGGCAGGTTTTTATGTCTGTTAAGTTTCTTTGAATGTGGATACTTAAATAAGTCTGGTTCAATTAATATACCTGGTATTTGTGACAATATATACCCAGATGTCTGCTTTCTGTTCCCAGACAGACATATTTGAGCAGGTATGAAGAACACAGGTTTCCCAAGCTAGAGTGGAGCATGGCAGTCCATAAATGTGAGGCTAGAGGTGGATTTATTATGTCTTTTATACTCCCAGAGTAACCAGGCAGGAGATAGAGGATTATTTGAGGATCAGTTTACATACACAGAAGAGTTAACGGCCCTCAGACTGCACCCGCCACTATAGTAACACCCAACACTAATCCCTATCTACAAGACTCCCTGCATCTAACACATGCTCCCATAAAGTGTGAGCAAGTAACCAGCTGCTTGAAAGAAAATGAACTTCTCCAGAGTTGCAGCTCAGTTGTCCTGTAGGCATTAAATATTTTTGCAGACATCTAGACGCAAACCAAATTTTAACTCGGCTATGTCTAAATTCCATAGCAATTAATCTCAAAGCTATGGAGACACTTCACTAAAAAACACAAACAATTGTGTAGCATTGTGTAAATTTAATGGATTGTTTCAATCACGGAGTATCATCCTCTTGAAACCATTAACACCAATACTATTTTATTTCTATATTTCTTTCCTTTATCTGGCATCATTCAATCTTTTTGTAACACTTCTTATCATTTCTATGCTGATGACATTCAGCTGTGTATGTCTTTTAAGCCTCACCGGCTGGATACGTTGACCACCCTAGTCCAGCGTTAATGTTTGGCTCTCTATCAATTACTCCAGAAAATGTAATTTTGTTCAACCACTAAACCCTTTGTTCAAAAACTTGGGGTAATATCCGATTCCTCTCTGGGTTTGACTCTCATGTAAAAATCTTTCTCATTCCTGTTTTTCACATTTAAGGAACATTTTTAAATTGAGACATATGCTTTCTTTGGTGGAACTAGCATAACGTATTCATGCATTTAAGATCACAATTAAGATTATTAAAATACTTTGTTTACTAACTTGGACAAATTATCTCTTTCATGCATCCAAGCGATACAGAATGCTGCGGCCAGACTATCAATATGTTCACATTACAAAGAACTAGATGGTCAACCTCCAGACTATTTAGTCCATCTTTATATCAAGCACACTGCTACTCATATCCTTCTATGAGAAGCTCAGAATCTGCTGGTCATTCCACATACAAGACTGAAGATAAGGGGTGGACTGAGCTTTAGCAGTGTGGCTTTTTTTTACAACCCCTCTGTGGAGGACTTTTATCCTCTGGACATCATGGACACCAATTTCATGGCAAGTTCATAATTCCATTCATAATGGACTTAAGCAACATTTACGCGATCACCTAAGTCATGGGGTCATGAATGGCTTTGAAAACAAGTCTGTTCAGTAGTTGTTGAGACATTTCATCGTAAACCAAAAAACTAAGCTGTTTATAGGCCTGAAAAATTTAACACTATGGCTCCTGCTGAAAGCATCCATTGAGCTTTTCCCTTATCACATCAGCAAAACAGAAGGAAACGCCTTTCCACACTGCCCCTGACAGGAAGCAATCTACATATCTACTATATGGACTTCTTCCAGCTAGAATCCCATCCCACCATTGCTTCAACCTGGCTAAAGGCATTTAAAGAGTTTATTCATTACAAAAGAGCCAAAAAGATCAGATAAAATTGATATAAAGCACCTCCAAATCCACTGGCATCATTCTGGTAATATCACCATAGTGACAAATGACAAATGCTGCTTCTTTTCTGGATGCCCTGCATTCCCAGCCACACCTCTTGTGTGCTTACTATCTGTGAGGATCTGTTTAAATGAGAAGCCCCCGCAGCTAGGGAAGGGGAATGCAGGTTCTGATTGGTCTTAAATAACTAAGATGACAAGCAGTCTTACAAATGCAACATTCGAGTCAATGTCAACTCTGTAAATAAGTTGCAATGAAAGCACAGCATCTGTCTTTCTTTGAATTTCAAGACTTTTCTTTCTTTCTTTCTTTCTTTCTTTAAGGAAAATTACAGATGCTAAAAGCAGTTGCTGTCAATAACAAAGGAGTTTGTTTCTCGCCACTTCTGCACATCTGCTCATAATCCTGGAGCTCTGAAACACTATAAATAGTCTGTGATTAAGACCAAACACAAAGTATCCTATTTTACTGCATCAGCAAGGCTGTTCTTCAGATTTAGTTTATCCCAGGAGTCAACCCATTTGTTTAAACAGGAAATGAAATCAGGAAAATTAAGAGAAATGAGACAATAGTCCAACCTGTCTCCATTGGCTTGTGGATAGTCCAGCTCTCCTGTAAATGCGGCCTCTGTGCCCCTGCTCTCCTCTGCTCACTCACTTTAATAACCTCCCTCACGCTCAAGACTCCAGGACCCTCCCACCGTCCCTCCTCTTGGACCAGTGCATCTGCTCTGATTGGCTAGACTGACAGCAGATCCAGACTTTATGAAAGTGTCCACATGGTGGCCATATTTCAGTGCTGAATCTGGGTTAAAATAACAAGATCTGGAGCTTCCCAGGGTTTCTCTCCTCTTTCTCTCTTGGTTTCAGTTTCTCTCACCTTCTCGCTCAGTTTTCATGGCTCACTGCACCTTCTCAATCAGCCAAGGCCAATATTTCACTATCAGCGTCAATAAGATTTGCATTTTCACAATCTTAAACCTGAAATATATAACATTAAGCATTTAGTGAATAAGTATGTTAACATACAGCTGTATGAGCATAGCTTCAAAATAGACTGGTTTAACACTTATTTATCCATGTTAATACTAAACTACAATATGGCATTTTTATCATTTTGTTTGTAAAGCAAATATTTTGGTTGTCCATTTTTACCAGATTTGTTGGGAACATTTATGGATAGAAATTGTAGGTGGAGTTAGCTGCAGTGCCAAGCTCCCTGGGCTCGGGACTAAATGTGGGTGGTCATGCTGGCCTGATTGAGCAGAGAGCACTTGCCACAAAGTGCAAAGCAGCTGAGATGCAAATAAGCATCTGCAAGTCTGAAAATAATGGATCTCAGCAGGAAAAGGGTGGAATGTCTGCTCCTGGGTGGGGACAAGTGGCTGCCTCAGGTAGAGAAGCTCCTTGAGGCTGAATGGAGCAAGGGACTGACACATGGATCCGTGTAGCAGCTGCAGTGATGGTGATGCTGTTATGGCCTATTTTGATAAAATAAGAGCTGAGATAAAACTGTGAAACTGCTGAAACTGTTGATTTACTGGTCAATGTTCTTTCTCTCGGCTATGGTCACAAGCGGATACTGACCAAAAGAATGAGGCTTTGGATCCAAGCCGTGGAAATTACTTTTTTCCAAAAAGCCGTCTGAGCTCATTCGTATAGATATGGAGCTTGATTATTTGGTGGGAGCACAGCTGGAATGGTTCGGGTGTCTGTCACAGGTGAGGTGCTTGGGGTACATCCAACTGAGAAGATATCCCACAGCAGACCCAGGAAGAGATTATGTCTCTTGGCTGATTTCGGAATGCTTCAGTATCCCCCCTAGAACAGCTGGGGGATTGCAGGATATGCTGGGTGAGGGGGAAGTTTGGTGGGACGAGGGGGTGATGGATTTAAATTACACTTAAAGTCAATTTGGAAGTATATTGCTGGTTTAGCCACCCAATAAGTATGTATGCAAGTATACCTAAAGAATACAATTACTTATATAACTTATATACACGTAACCTTTCAAGTGCATGATTTGTTTACTTGATGTATAAAATGGCACACTGAATATGAACAGGTTTTGTTATTTAGTTTGTAAAACTCAAAATTTGCACTCAGGCTTGTTTCTATTAGAAAAGGAGTCCATGAACGATGACACACACATATCCTGTTACATCAGACTGCTGTAAAAGATGCCTCGATGCTTGTTAACTGACTGATTGAGCAGATGGTTTGATGTCTGACTAATGGATTAACCTTTCTGGCTGATGGGAGAAAAGTGCCCTGGGATCGCTTACAGCAGCACTGTGTGCATTCAGCCAACGGTGCACTCAGCCACAGTGTTTCTCTGACTTTTGTGTTCACTCACAAATGAGTTCCATATGAAGACAAAAAAAAAAAAGGGGGGGGGGGGGGGGTGTGAAAAAAAAGAAAAAAAAAAAAAAAGGGGGGGGGGGGACTGA
>VURO01028988.1:0-25788 GCA_015108175.1 Pelvicachromis taeniatus | reverse complement strand
TCCCCTTTTTCCCTCTTTTTTTTTTTTTTTTTTTTACCTGTTTCAATCTTCACCATGTCTCCAGTTATTTAATGGTCACATTCCAGCAGTTTCATACACAGTATAGAAGGGGCGGGGGGCTCGTGTATGTGTGTGTGTTGTATGCCTGTGCATAGAAAAAACGAGAAAGAAGGAAGGTATGTGAAACACTAAAATATTAGAAGAAACCAAATTAAGTCGTTAGTGGTTTTTCAGCTATTTCTACAGTTGAAATGAAAATCAGAGAAACAGCATTTAGTAAATAACAGCACATTTATGACTGTGAAATAACAATGCATCTCATGTGAATAATGTAAGGCATTAGCATGAAGTCTTCTGTCAACCTTTAAGCTTACTGTATTTTTAATTCTAAAATATTATGTCTTATCTTAGAGTCACCTTTCTTTTAGGACCCTAACAGCTGAGACACAGGGCTACAAGATTATGCACAATAATGATATGCAGTATTATGCTTGCGTCACCTCTCATTTCTTTATGTTTTGTTTAGGCAAAAACAGAGTTTGTACAGTTCTAAGGAACTCGAAAGTCAATACTTAGTATGACAGTCCTTACTCTCCTACATAGTCTGAACACTTAGGCAAGCTTTCTCGTGCATTCTTTAAGTAGTCTTCAGGAATAGTGCTGCAGGTTTCTTGAAGGAAATTCAAAGCTCTTCTTTGAATGTTGGTTACTTTTTGTTCTGTTCTCTGTAAAGATGATCCCACACTGCTTCAGTAATGTCGAGGTCCAGCCTCTGGGGAGGCCAATCCACAATGGTTCATTGTGTGTTTTTCTACCCAGGTATGCGTTTACTTTATTGGGAGTGTGTTTGGGATCACTGTCATGCCGAAAAATAAATTTGTTGCCAATTAGATGCTTTCCAGATGGTATTGCATGGTGGATCAAAATCTGACAGCACTTCTTCTGTGTTCATAATTCCATCAATTCTGACAAGATCTCCAACACCGCTGGCTGAAATGCAACTCCAAATCATGACGGAGCCTGCAATGTGTTTTACAGATTAATGCAGACATTCACTGTTGTAGCGCTCACATAACCTCCTTTGTAAACAGACAATGATGTGAACCAAAAAAAAAATTCCAGTTTGGATTTACCCCTTCATCAGACCTGTTGCCACTGAGTTTCGGTCTATTTCTTGTAAAATTAGGTACACCTCACCTTTTTCTCCTAGTTTACCTTCCTTAACTATGGTGTCTTGACCTTTCCACTGAGACCATTTCTAATGGATCAACTGGATCAGGTGAAGATCCTGATGGATCTCTCAGGTCCTGTCATGATCATGTCAGCACAATGACTGGACTGAAAATCAGTGGAAAAGCAGCCAGGGTCCAAATAAGAACTTTGAAAGACCTCCAGAAAGCCCGGAGAAGTATTGCTCAAGATCAAGTCCAGCTCCTTGGAGAAAGGAGGGGTGGTTTGAGACTTTTGCACATTAATGAAGTAACAACTAAAGAAAACCAAAAATGTTTCAGGTAGTACTTCACTATATCACTTTGTTTGTACTAAAATGTGAAGACAACTTTTTGTGTTTTTATTTTATTGTTGTAATCATAAGTATACAAAGTAAAGCTTTGTACGCACCTTAAATGTTTATAATTATTGTTAAACTTGACAAAATGTTAAAGAAATACTCAGAAATGGATGAATATACAAGTTTTCAGTTGTTATTGAAAGTAAGTAGAGTATAAATATCCTTTGATGGCTTTAATTCCAAAAGAAAATACAATATATTTATGTACCACACGTGACAGACATGCAGTTAACATCTCAGCATCAGAAACAGACAGTAGATTTAATCTTTCAAAAAAAGAAAGAACTATGTACACATTTATACATTTATTGCCTTACTTTTTTTTATTGGCAAAACACAAAGATTTGAACTTTACGATGTAACAATAAACTGTAAAAACCAGTGTCAGAATAGATTGGATCCTCCATATGCATGTCAAGCAGTCAAACTCTTCCCCATGTCTACAAGCTCCATGCCTTCACAGTAGGACCGTGGTCGTGACACCCTGACCTGGTTTCACAGAGAAACGTTGCATCATTCACATTGTGAAACCACACAGACATTTGTATCTCAGCGAAACTCTCATGCAAACCACATGTTACACACTCACTGTGGGTGTCCTCTGAGAGGCCAGTTGCTGCAGAAGTGGAAATGGAGTCCAGTGAATGGGTTCCACTGGCCAGCTACACACAGAAAGGTCACTGGCCTTACCCGAGTCCAGCACACCATCCCCCATACTCATCTCACTCCCCCTCCAGCCATACTGGGAACTACAGGGTGCAAAGGGATTATTTAGATTATTTAAACACTTCAAGTGTACTCTACTATACTCAAGTCAACATGTCTTCAAGTGCATTTTGCATTATGTACTAATTATTATGTTGTGTTAAGTCCTGCAGTTAATCCAGCTGCTGAATGGAAAATCTATTGATCGGTACAACAGTTGATGAAGTGGCTATATGCAATATAAAAGAGGGAAACTGCAATTATGGATAGTCTCCTATATTCTCACGTGCCATCCATGGAGCCTGTCCCAGCTTTGTTAGGGCGAGAGGCAGGGTACAGCCTGGACAGGTTGCCAATCTCTCACAGTGCTAACACACAGACAACCATTCACATTCACACCTATGGAGCATGTCTTTGGACTGCGGGAGGAAGCCGGAGCACCCGGGTTAGAACATGCAAACTCCACACAGAAAGGTGGAATTGAACTCAGGACCTTCTTTCTGTGAGGCAACAGTGCTAACCACTGTACCGCCATATTCCAAAATGCCTGAAATTCATTTCAGTTCAACTTGTCCCAAACTGAAGTGA
This sequence comes from Pelvicachromis taeniatus, assembly GCA_015108175.1. NCBI lineage: Eukaryota > Metazoa > Chordata > Actinopteri > Cichliformes > Cichlidae > Pelvicachromis > Pelvicachromis taeniatus. The sequence continues at coordinate 22,925 of VURO01028988.1, read as the reverse complement.
AGTTAGTTTGGTTGATATTGGAGGCCCATCAGAGATCCTCTGATGCCCTAACACCCTACTTCTTGGAGATACTTCTACTACACAAGATACATTCATTAAAGTCAGCTGCTGTGGAAACTGGCAATTAAAAGTACCTCACACACATTTAGAGCGCACGCTAATGCTTTAATTAGAAGATGCATTTCAACATTAACACCTTCTGGTGAACAGAAGGCATTTGTGGCTAATGCTGAAGTGACAAAAACGCTCTCTAATGGCAACTTAAGGCTGACTCCAAAATCGAGTCAATGTCCACAGACTCCCATCCATGTTAAAATGGCCAGCTTTACCGTCTTAAACAACAACAACAAAAACATGTCCACTACAAAAATGGCTTGCCCTCTCTTCAAAACACCTATACAGTGGGTGATTTATTCGTTTCAATTTCTTCTTCTTGTTTTAATAATTAATTTATCAGACTACTGGAGTCTGATATTCCCAACCTGACCTGGATTTATGCTGTTGGTGCCTTTCTGGAGCATTTTAATGAAAATATCAAAACACAAAGAAATGACCTGGTGTGAGATAATGTATTGTCCAATATGTTTGTGCTTCAGTTTTGACAAGTGAATTTATTGTGTTTTATTTTGACTGTTCGCTAGACATTTGTCAGGCAGTTTTACGTTCATACAGTTTGTGAATGCAGGTAGTCAAGCTTGCTCCACCCTCTCATCTAAATTCAAGAAGCTGTGGTCAAATGTTGACATCACAGTGCCTAAATGTATATTTTATACAATCAATGAGAAACAAGCAGAGTGATTGGGACTATATAGTATTGGGATTGGGATTATATAGTATTTTATTACAGTATATTTCTTACTTGGCAGCTCATTCTCTTGACAACACTTTCTGTAAAGCTTTAACACATTTTTGGGTAAGATTGAAAGAAAGGCAGATGTGAAATGTAAAAGCAAAGTCCGAGGTCAAATGCTGCATGATATTTGGATGCAAACTAAACTTTACAATCCCCACGTATCAGGATCATTTCCTAAATGCTGCCAATACAAACACAGGCAGAAGAATTTTAAGCAGTTTTAAAGACATTTTATGAAAGCTTGACCTTAGGGTCCAAAGTAACATGGTATTTAGAGTCCAAATACAGCATTCCTTATATGCCCATATGCTGAGCTTTACTGCCTTTAAAACGAGCAAATATTCCAAGGTGACCACAGTTACCAAGTTTGTTTTTAAGCTTCAAGCTTCATTGGTGAGAACAGAGAAGCTTTTCACTGAAAACTGTCCCACATTTTGGAACACACAACTCACTGTCAGACAATGAACTGTACGTGTGCATGCGCGCGTGTGCATGCGCGCGTGTATACCTGTGGGGGTAGATTGTGTTGATTCGTGTTCCATGGCTGGGGCAGGTGGAAGCCAGTGACAGCGTGTCGTCGTGGTAACAGCAGGGGCGGTCAAGCGCTCGCAGATGCAGCAACTCATCGGAGCGTGTGAAGGCAGGATTGTCCAATGAGTCTGCTGATCCCGCCCACGAGCGCAACCAGAAGCGACCCGACAGCTCATCAAAGTGGTTGAATCTGCGATAGCTGCACAAACAAAATCGTGAGCGGTCACAGGGTACAATACTTGTTGTTGTGGTTGTATATCTTTGTAATCCGGGTTTGCCTTTTTTAAACAATTGTGTGCCAGCTTTAAATGTTTCACATGAGCAAAATTTAACGAATGAAAAAAAAAAAAAATCAACCTAGCCGATGGGAGACAGTCCTCTTACAACGTATGGTCATAACTTGAACCTCATCTCTGTGGCATTCATAGAGGCTCTTATTTTATGTCTAAAAAGAGTTTCTTCTTAAAAAGCTTGTCACAAAGCTGCTCAGTTTCACAGAGGAACAAAGAACTCCAAAGACAACAGAAAGGCCGGAGATGACCCCGCTCAAACAGATGATGTCATGTTTCATGAATGAACTTATGTGTTATAGTAACACATGACTGCTTATGCCAGCGAATTACTTTTCATTTACCAGAAATAGATCAACAGGTAAGTGGAAAGATGAACAGATTTGTTTAAAACATTGGTGAATAATAATAAAGTATACCACTTGTTCACCATTTAATGGGTACTGGTGACTTTTTCCAATTTATTTTAATAGGTTATGTTCTACTTATAAGCACATTTACCCAGTCACTGAAACCAGTAGTTTTCAGCAGTCTTGTAATTAACTCTAAGATGTATAACCAATGACTGATAGCGGAGATATTTCTGTTCATCAGTGTTGAACACAGATTATAGAAAGGCCAGAACTCTTCAGCATATCTCATGTATTTTATTATTGTAGGGTCTTTACCTTGCAATATACAGCGCCTTGAGGCAACCATTGTTGTGATTTGGTATATAACTAAATAAATATTATTGTGAATCATCATGAACTAAAATTTTAAAAAATGCATTAAACAGTGTTTTAGTGTATTCACAAAAGGTAAATCCTCCCCATTATTTGTATAAAAATCCTCTGGAATAATTTCTTTTAGGCTAAAATATTTTCTTGTGCTAAATAAAATGCTTTGCAAAGTTTCTCTAAACTCAGCCAGTTATGAGCTACTTTTAGTCTTGAGATGTTTAAAAAGTGACTCAAAATGACCCGATTTCCTGGAAAACACACATTTTCTTCTCTTAAGCAGACATACTGACTTGAGGCTTATTACTTCCTGTCAGATCTTTGTCTTTGTCCATGCCCAACATTCAGTCAAACAAACAGCATCTTGATTAAGCTCAATAAGCTTTGGCGTCTTGCATTTTCAGTTTGTTAATGAGGAACAAATGAAAAGTGCTTCAACACAAGAATCCTGGCAGGTAGACCTTCATGAAGCTGAATCAAAATCTCTGCATTTCATCATATTAGAACGATCCAAAACCACAAGGTGATTTTTTCCACACTTCACTTGGAGGAACACCCGAGGTTTAAAAACAAACATTAATATTAAAAAGAAATTACACAGAATTGAGATTGCATTCACGCTGAATTTACTAATATCACCATGCATACAAATTTCCATTCAGGAACATCTTGTCTAATAGGTTTTCTCACCTCTTGGCCCAGTACCCTCATGAAACACGTCACAGTATGTATGACTGTCTGTGGGCTCGGCTGTCAGCATAGACATTCAGACTGGGCCAGCAGGCTGCAGTTCCACCTTCATCCTTAGTATGTGCGTTGTCAGCTAGACTGTGCCACCTAGTGGCAATGAGTGTTTACAATTACTGATGATCTTGTGTGTTTATGTAGGAGTGGTTTTTCTCTCCTGGATCACAACAGAGTACTTTCACCTAATGTGACTACTGCCATGTACTGTATGTTACAAATATGCAAGTTTTTACTATAATTTTAGGGTTCATGGAAATACTTATCATCCAAATAATATTTAAAAATACCTTTAAAAAGTGTTGTAATACCTGAATTACAGTCATTTTTATACAAAGACCCCCATCTGCAGAGGCTCAAGAGTAAAAGAACAAACTGTCATAATATTAAAGACTGTTTTTAATACTGTCTGGAATCCATGAATATCACCAAATGTCTCCACCATATCTAATAAATGACATCAAATACTTCATGAGACTTTTCAATACTTGGAGAAATTTCATCTGTCCAAAGAATATTTACAGAACTGCCCAGTCCCCCTCACATGTTTTCTGGCCTTTGCGGTCTTGACTGCGACTAGTTTGCATCTTGTTCTAAGCCCCCTGTATTTATATTCATGAAGGCATCTCTTGATTTTAGACTTTAAAAATTATACATGTCCCACTTCCACAGTGTTCTCAAAAGGTTTCTGCTGTCTCTCAGACAAGTTTATTTAGTTTTTTCAGCCCAATGATGGCCTCCCTTACTTGTGTAAACCTCATGCTGAGAGTTCTAGCCTTATCCATTACAGTGCTTGTCAGTCAACTGTCCAGTTAATTTTGAGCCTCTGAAAATAGTGGTCTATGTATAAAAATGCTTGTAACTCCTTTATAAAAGTCTGCACGTTAGTCACATCTGAATTATTTTAATTAAAAATCTGATGTGGCAGTGCAGAAAGGCAAAATTAGAAAGATTGTGTAATGAACAAAATATGCATAGGCTTGAACTGTAGGTGTGTCTTAATAAAAGTCTTTTTCCTACCTGCTGCGAGTCTGGTCTACTTTGGCCTGGATCAGAATTGCTCGATAACGTCGCACTGCCACAAACGCCAAAATGATGATCATTGTTACTATGATGAGTAAGATGGCAAGGCACGCACCAATGAGACGTGCACGGGTCATCCTTACATCACACCTCTCACCCATGAACCAGAAATCGTCACCTGCAAGGCAGCTAATGGCCAAACAAAAGTCGTTTACACATGCAAACAAAATATTCCCGAAGGAACAAAAAGATTTGCTTTTCCTTTTAACGTTCTTACCGGCAAACTGGAAGCTGGTGTGGATGGTGTGTGCAGATGCCATGATGGTGGCAATAGTCAAAGTGGCAGACTGAGGAACAGCTGTAGTTGGCAGTGCCAGGCAGGGAATCACATTTATAGCCTGCAGGGCACTGCAGTAACCAGTCACAGACGTCACCCTGCAGACCTGAGGAGAAGACATGTTTAAAAAGTTTTTAATAAAATAATGAAGGTGGTGTCATGTTTTATTTTCTTATTATAAAGTGATCTCACGGTAATGTGTGTCCAAAAAGCAGGCACTGAAGTTTTTAGTAAACACGTGACTATCGTGCAATTACACATTAAGCTAATTATCATGAGGCTGAATTTTCAGTTCACTCTGAGTTGTGAAAAAAAAGGGTTGAACGCAAGTGTTGGACTGTAATACTATGTTTTCATTGCAATAACTCAATTTGTCAAATTTCTTCCTTCCAAGATTTCCACTATTTACAACTGATCACCACAGCAGGTAGTTGTAACTCAATCGCCAAAGTAACAGATCATATAAAGTTACAGAGTGCTGAGGTACATATTGTTTGACACACTCCCCAAGTATCCATCATGTTATGCCTCTAACAAGCATGCTGTACAAAAATGAAGCACTAAACGTAGTTGTTAAACATTAAAATGGAAACAAGTAAAATGCCTCCATGCTATAGTAAAGAAGAAAAGGTTTGTTAGAGCAAGCCAGGGAGAATAATTTGATTTTTCATAATTAGATTTTGAGCTCAAGTAACTCAGGCTAACTGAGTTATGATGTTGTATCTGTGTTAACTGAGTAAAGAGGTTAAAAATGAAACTTCCTCTTAGGTTAATGAAGAAACTGTGGCATACCAAAAACTTGGGACATCTTCGTGTCAATTTTTGACATTGATGCCAACATCAAACACCCTGTCATCCGCAGAGAAATGACAGGAAATGTAGGGGAAAGTTATTAAGAACAATGTGCATAAAAAGGCAACCGGTCTCCCCCCAAACTGCTCAGTCACCGGGGCTTCAGTCAGCTGTGTGTAGACAGGCAACCGAGCACAGGTTTACCTCCGATTGTGATGTTGGTGATCCTGGAAGTCCTGAATGTCCTCTTGTTGCGAACAGCCTGGGCTAGTCCTGTACGCTCCAGCAGTGATGTAGGTTCTGTCATGCTGAGCCACTCCAGAGCCCTGCTGGTTTTGAACTCCAGCAGACTCTGGACTGCACGGCCACTGGAACAAAAACAGACCAGGAGATTTGCTTTCTGTACCTCTTTTTACGCAACTTTCTGTGACCGACCCCAAAACATATCCCAATTACAACTTCCCATGAATATCACCAAATGTCTCCACATTTGCTTCAGTTACTAAGAACAAGTAGAGGATTTTTACAAATTAGTTATTTACCCCAACCACTATATGAAAATCACCTTTGCTAAAGTTAGTATTGAGTTAAGAATAATTTATAAGAAAAGGTAAAGTTAAAAAAAAAAGTATTATAGAATTTATGTGCAGCATTTAGTGCAATTGATCAAAACATTCTGATTGGGAGATTATCTGAGCACTGTCGACAAACTGAGGGACAGCTAATATAATTAATTCTGGAAGGCAAAACAGCGACCATTTAATGGACACTGACTTCAGTTTCCAAAGACCCATTAACTGCATGAGTTAAAAAAAAAGGAAGAAAAAAAAAGATGTTAATACTTAAGAAAGGGGAGAAAATTGCAGATGGATGATGGAGAATTTGTTATGCTAACCCTAACCCAGTATATACTGAGAGACAAGGTGCAGCTAATCGAAACCTTGAAAGAGCCTGGAGGTGCCTTTCATTCAGCTTGTCTGCACCACCTCACCTGCTCCAGACTCCCAGCAGCCGGCTGAACCCCGGGGCTTTCTGTAGGTATGGCTTCACCTGAAAGAAACCTTAATTGAGAACCCTGTAAAAGCTACTCAGCTGAAGTCAAAAATACTTAATTATTTCTGCATTTTTGTGCCACAGTGTGTGTGTGTGTTGTTGTACAATCGCTCACCCAGGTAGTAGTGTCGTTCTCCAAATTGACATTTGAAGCCAACACAGGCTCTTCTACAACTATCTGCAACAGCAGCTCAACTGACTCCACTGGACAGAACAAGTAAATAATTTAATTTCAGGACTTCTGGATATATAATCAGGATATTTACCTAAAGGTAAAACACTTCAGTGGTGTTTGGGAAGTACCTCTGATGACAGCTGGCTGATTTGGCACAATGTAGAACTTGGGACTGTTTGTGGAGCTCCGAGTGGGTGTGGAGGTTAAAGCAGAAGAGCGCTCCCGGCTGGGATGCGTGGTTGTCAGCTGTGGAGGTTGCTGTGGTAGTCCCGCTGTGGGAGCGTGTGTGGTCGTGCTGCTGGGAGACCACTGCCAGAACTTATCATACTTTTCTACCGGTACTTTTCCATGTCCATAATCTAATGTTACCGTAGAAGGGAGAGGAGTATGTGTAGGAGTGGTAATGGTTTGAAGTTGGTTATATGTTGGTGACATATTAGAAGTCGGAAGAGGCAGGTGATTGTGTGTAGGAGGTGACATTGGTGGGGGTGAAGCTGTGGTTTTGCTGACTGTGTGGACTGTGGACTGAGACACAGAGGAGGTTAAAGCAGGCTGTGAACTATCAGGAAACCTACTGTGTGTGTGGAGTGTGTACAAAGCTGTAGAGGACTCTGTGGACCTGGTGGATGGTGAAACAGCCACAGCAGTAGAATCTGTGGGCGAGTCATCATGTAGGAGTGTGTGAGCAGGATGCAGAGTGTATGTCACTCCAGTGGATCCTGTGATGGCAGAGTTTTGGGTTACACCTCCCACAGTCAGCGCTGCCCTGGGTGTAGAAGAAGAAACAGTGAACCTGTAAGGCTTGGTGATACCAGGTGGGGAAAGGATAATGTTTCTAGTTGGGTGTGCATCAATGATATTTCTGTGTGCACTTTCTGCTGCTGTGTGTGTCTCTTTGTCTATCTGTGTAAATGAAGATGCCGTGTAAACAGAGTGCTCGGTGCTTTGAGGAGAGTCTGTTTGACTCTGTGAGGAAGATGGGAGCTTCATCTCAGTTTGTTCAAACTTATCAGGCATCTCAGATGTGACAGTCTGAGCAGCAGCAACAGATACAAATGAGTCAATTTGACTTATGTTTGGATGAACTAGATCAGCCTCCACAGTGCTAACAGCACTGTTGAGCTCTGTGAAGTGGGTGTTGACAGAATGAGCCCTGCTGGAAACTTCTGAAGATGATGATGATGTAGTGGGTTCAGTGTGGGTTTGGGCATTGAAGTCAGCCTGCAGAGTTTTGATGGAGGATTTTAAAGGGTCAGAAGTGACGGCATAGGTCAGGTCAGAATTATGTCTGTCTGTGCTTTTCTGGCTCCTCCAGGAATGAGGCTGTTCATCTCCAGATGTCCCACTAACACCCCCACCATGCATGGTTATGACTGTATGACCCATCCAGGATGAAGATACCTCAGCTGGAGCAGTGGTACGGAGAGAAACGCTGGTGCTGGACACTCTATGATCCTTTTGTGTGGCAACATCTTCGTCTGTGTTTTTAGATGTCTGAATGGATGTATCTTTGCCAAGCATGAAAGCTGAACTACTGGCTGTTTCATCTGTCAGTGCCATCAGAGTTTGAAGGCTTTTTTCAGTTGGGTTTGAGGGCGTGCTTGAACTGGGGCCTGCACTGGGTCCATGCTGAAAATATGGGTGTGTTGTATTTCTGGCAGCCATGGGACCATCAGTGAGGTGAGCAGCTCCAGATGTTTCCGCTCCATTGTTTGGTTTTTCCTCAGGAAGAGGGAGAGTTTCCCTATCAGTTCTCCCAGCGACAGGGAGTCCCTGCTGGGGTGAGGTGGGGTTAAGCAGTCCCTGGCCCAGAGAGGAGTCACTAGACACAGACAGAGGTGTAAAACTCCTCTCCAGACCATTGTAGGTGCGACCTCTTCCCTCCTTCATGACTCTCGCCACTTCTTGACCAACAGGAGCAGTATTTGTAAAGGTGGTTCCTGTTGGAAACCATCGAGTGGGGTCTTGGCCTGGATGTTGGGTTGAGTGGTCCTCAGAGGAATTCCTCTCATCTTCCTGAACTGGAAGACCAGGAACAAACACAAAAACAGAGCGAGACAGGGTGAGAAGAGAGTTGAAACCACAACAACATAACATCGCTCTGTGTAACACCACAGAGGGTGATAAGATCTTTCCAACTGAGATTCCCAGCCCACAGCACAGTTGGAACAACACATTTTCACAGCATGTTTAGTTATACACCGTCCAACCTGAACAACCCTCCTGTACTCCTACCGTAAATCAAGAATATATTTCATGTGTACACTGAGAACATCAGGAGGAAGAAACAGCTCTAAAAATACCTGAAGTAAATGTCATTATGATTCGCGTGATCAGACTGAGCAGTGGATGGTTTTCTCACCATAATAAGCCAGCTGAACTGCATTTAAAGAACGTCCTGCTCCTGTCCAAGTGAGCACGGCTTTGTTCTCATCACAGCCGGAGAGCGGAGCCTTGCCCCCGCTAGCCAAGGCTCGATCTTCTTCCTTCCAGACACAGCGCACCGATATGCTTGAACCAGTTTCCAACCATACTAACTTTAAGAGTACCCGCCCTCCCAGAGGAATATCTATCACCCAAGTGCAAACTGAAACCTGTAAGGTTTTCTCAGTCTGCAGGATCATGGGGTCGAGACTGCTGTTATTTGTATACAGTCCAGGCAAAGTGAGATTGATGTGACCAGAAGGCTTTTGGTCCAAGCTGACATTTCCACCACAGCGATAATACAAAGAGGCCAGCGCTTTATCTGAGAAGAAAAAGAGAAAGAGAAAAACGTTACTAGACTTTTGCAGCTCAAATTGGATTTGTGGGAATAATCTGAGGGAAATACAACCAAAAGAATAATTTAATCAGATAATTTCAGATCTTACAGAACATCTTATTTCCTTGACTAACCCTAATAATATTTTAGGTTGATCAGAGACCAAAACGCTATTCCATACGGACAGTGTGCCTATCACTTTGATTTTGCCTAATTTAAAGACAAAATAATTGCAAATAGCACAATAAGATCTAACATGTCAGCGGCGGGAAGACGTTCTTACCTGTTGTGACGATAAAAAGCAACAGACAGGCGTGGAGCTGCATTTCCAATGGTGAGACATTTCAGTGTCGCACACCCTTTTAATCCAAAACACATGCAGTTTCTTTTTTTTTTCTTTTACACTGACAACATGCACATGTTACGGAGGAGAACGGGCAAACTGCGCAAAGGCTCCAGTGAGCTCCAGTTTTTCCTGCGGACTGCAGACAGACAGAGAGAAAGAGAGAGAGAGAGAAAAGGCAGAGAGACGTCAGAAACTTTCCTCCTCCATCATTTCCTTGTAACGGAAACCGCTGCGCTGTAAGGGGCACGGCGCCGCACACTCACCTAAATTAGACACACGTGTGTGTGAGAGGCAGTCTGTCCTGTGCTGCAGGACGGACAGAGGCTTACGGGTGGCAGGGTTTTATGCCGCCTCCAGGCTGTTCCGCACAACATATTCAAAGATGAGAGGAAGGAATCTAGTGCGTAAAGTCTACACAGGAAACTTTTAACGCACGCGGCATGGAGACATGAGAGGGAGCATTTCATTAGCGCTTTTACACTTACGCCCCACTAGGAGTGCCTTAAAGGCTAGAAATGAATACACATTCATTTCTAGCCTTTAAGGCAGAAACGTGTATAGGTTTAAAAAAAAAAAAAGTTTAAGAAATGCAGAACAAATGGAAATATGCCGGGGAAGCGGATGACACAATGCCTCAAGCATGTGGGAGGAAATTAATTTTGGAGGTGTTTTTGTAATCAGAACGTGTAAGATCTGTAAGCAATTTTATAACATAATGACGCCGCTTGTAGACTGACTCGATAAGAAACGGTTGCTTTCTACAAGACAGTGACCCGAAACACGGCTCCACACTATACTGAAGCTATTTCGACAACGAACGAAGGAACAAACAAACAAAAACAGTCAAACAGCATTTAGTTTTTTTATTCATATAATTAAACACTTTGCATAACACTTTAAAGTGTAATGTAAAGAAATAAAGTTTAATAGAGAGAATCCCAGTAAGCAAAATCAGAAACATCTCCTGTAAATCAGTTAGACGACCTGAACGAAGGCTGTGATTGCCGTAGTGACGTGTCATGCGCAATCAGAAGAGTCAACTTCCGTCGAGTGAGAGCCACGCCCACTTAAAAAAAATAATTTATTTAAATTTTTTTTAAACAAGGTTTGTTGTGTTGCCACAGTATTTGTTCCCACGTACATCGCACACAGCATAATTTCTATGTTCAACGTAAACAGTTATGATCTGTGAACAAAGTCGATATTGCGTGTTTTGTGGTCTAATGTTTTGTGCCTCGGGATTCTCGTTGGCTCACACGCTTGCGGAGCCGTAGCACGCACATGAATGAGAGGCGGAAGGCTATTGTAGTTCTAACAGAGTATTGCCGACTTTCCCGCTAATTGCAGAGTTTACTTTTGTCTGTATGTCATATTTACAATTTAAAACAAATTTCATCAAATGAGATATTGATATTTTCATATGTGAATTGATCCTGCAACATGAAACGCTGGTAATGGAAATATCGATATTTCAGGATCGCTCCGCACATCACTACCCCTCAGTCAGTGAGTGAGAGGGTAGACAGCAGTGAGGAGGAGAGTGCGAGTGCGTCGCAAAAACAAATAAATATGGCTGACACCCGTACACAAAGCAGCATCTGGCTGCAGTTTAAATAAGAGGCAGATACTAACTAAGAGGAGAAACCGCATCATCCCATCCAAGCTGAAGCATTTGATTTTTCTGAATGTCAACCTGCACTGAGGACATACTGTTTGGTTACTGAGTTTAGTTCTGTTTCTGTTTGGTGGATTTGTTTGCAGTGTTTAGTTTTTGTGTTCAATTAAAATTAAAAGTTTGATCAAAGTATTAAACAAAAGTAAGAATGCTGTTTTTGTAACAGAACAAATACATAAAATTAGGCAATTATAAGGCTTCTCATAAAAACACTAAATGCAAAAGGGTTTATCAAGACACAAAGCATTCATATTTGCCAAGTAAGGCTAAAATATGAGGCTACAGATGATAATAAATTAAGAGCCATTTGGGAGCCAAAAGAACCGGCTCTTCTTTGGGAGCTGTGCCACAAGAGCCGGCTCTCTGAAAAGAGTCGAACTTCCCATCACTAGATTGCTGCCAATAAAGGATTGTTTGATGAAGCAAATTTCCATTTAATATGGAAATACATTTACAATCTTGGTACTATAATTATTCTTTTTTCATATTCACCAATATTTGACTAATTTTAATGACTGTATACGTTTTCCAGGGAGATCTTAAACAAACAAAATTAACTTCAGCCACCAACTTATAACAAAAAAAAAACCCACTGAAAATTCACCTTTTAGTGATATTGAGCACATTTTTTGACCAACTTTATTTGCATGCTAAAACAAAAAAAAATGATGCAATAAGGAAGTGACATCAGGGCTGAAAGATGCCAGTACAAAGTAGCTGATTGGATGTGTGTGTGTATATTCGTAGCTGTATTTGTAATTGTAATCAGTTGGAATAGAATTTTCATTTAAACTGTATATAGTAATAGACTGATGTAAATAAAGTATAAAGCAAAGTGCTCAAGAGAAGACAAAGTAAATACAGAGAGGGCCATAGCAGTCACAGTTAAGGCCTCAAGGGAGGAAACCCAACATCTGGGAATGTCTATGGGTTGTAGACTTGAGACAGTTATTGATGGTAAAGGAAATTCATTCAAATATTAATACCAATATTTATTTTTTCTAATCATGTTAGGTTAACTTAATAGCCTCTGAAAATGGAACGCTTTATGAAAAATGGCTGTTGTGAAAAATTACAGTCTCTGTAGAGTTCTGTTGAGCAGTAGCCAATCAGGATGTGGCATGTAATTTCCTTAGGGATTATTAAAGTATTCTGATTCTGATGTAAGGGGATTTCTGATATTAAGTCTGCAAAAGGAGTGAAAGTGAGGGCATCTGCTTTTTTAACTAGCCTTAGAAGAGTGTTTGTTACATAGTTACCTTGTCAGTATATCTGTTTTAGTCATCATTATAATGTCATAATCAGGTGGCTGTTAATGTTAATTTTGCTGACATTTGTCCAATAAGTTGTTACACTTTGCATAGAAGTAACAGCATTTGGGTTCTTATTGTGATGTAACATTGTAGGAGATGTTCAGTACCTAATTTAACTCATTAGCCTTAACAAAGAGCTTTCAATAAACGATGCTTTATTGATGCCTTTAGTTTATTTTGTTCAGCTTTATAGACTTTTTGGTGGCGTTGACTTCGTCTGGCTGCTACCTTTCAGTGGTCGCCGCAGAGAATCATCTGTGTCCAGTTCACCCTATCACTACCACAGCAAAAGGCAACCCAGAGCTGAAAAATGAAGCTTGAATGAACACAAAAGTGCCAAAAACTGCAGTTTATCTAAGATGTAGGATTCAAGGTGGACAGATTATTCGCTTTTAGGAGTGCACAGTTTATACTTTTCTACAAACTGTTTCATTGTTTGTTTGGAAAAATAAAATGCAAAGGAGAAAAACGATCAGATCACATCTGCATTTCAAATATGTATTTACACAAAAGATCCAAAAAGAAGTATACCTTTAATGCTCTGCACTACTAATGCACTTAACAGTGGTATCACATCACACCAGATCCTATAACTCAGAAGTTCAAAATCAATGCAGTCTATGGTTTTGACAAGATAGTTGCTTCTTAACGCTCCCTACACAGCTTCTAATTATTGCCAATTAAACTGGAAACCCCCATTTGATGGCGCTTGGAGCAAACGGATCCCAACTAAAATGATGCGATGCAGTCTTTAAGCGTTATTTACTGGGGTGGTGTGTGCCATTAAAATAAACTGCAAGCTTGACTGGGTTAGACTTTGTATGTGTGCTTGATGATGGAAGAAGAAAGTACTTCTCATCAACCAGTGCGTAGGATGATGTGGACTCCAGAGTCAGTAAAAACAGAGCTGCTCATGTCTCCCTCTTTGAGGGAAAAGGAGGCGTCTTCAAAAGACTTCTGCATCTGACCTGAAACAGAAACACACACTGAGCGATTATCCAAATACATTATCAGCACATGTGACATGCATCTACAAAAAGTCATTCGTTTGCTTGAAAATATATATTATTTAAAAAATATTGAATTAATTCTATTTTTTTTAGAATGCTTATTAGTGCTTAGTTATGGCTTGGCTGTGTTCATATTTTCTACTGCTTTCTTGCCACAAGATGTCGCTACAAAACAGCATTGATTTCCAGAAGTGAGGTTATAATTGTGAATGATGTGTAATAATGAAAAAGGTAGCAGCTAAACAAATAAACATCAGAGGAAAATGCTAACATAAACTCTACTTTTAGGCTGCAGTTGCTACTTTTAATGTATGCTTATCTTTTTCTTCACCTACAAACTGTTGGTTAACTTTGTCATCAAAGTTTCAGTTATTTATGGCAGTGAATCTACTGGCTGCCCAAATCACTGCGAATATTTGGACTCTACTACTTTTTAGATTTATGTGTGAAACCGAGTCTGTCAAGCATGCGTTTGAGTCAGTGTTTAACCTCATTGCATCCGGTGAGAGGTTAACACATCAGCATCAGAACCTCTTTGTTGTGTAGTTGGTGAAGACCAACTGACCTTAAAAATTAATTAGTGACTCCTTCTTCTCATTAGGTTATTCCTGCAGCCATTGCTGGTGATCAGTCATGTGCAGGTTCTCCTTCATCCTTCATAATTTTATCACTTAATTAGAATCACAATAATTGTTTAATTATTAATAGTCATTAGAGAAACTGTGCAGCTATGTTTCCAGTAAAGGTGCAGGGAGTGGTCAGGACCGGTAATTATCCACAGGCAATACCACAGCCACAGTGATTTGGAGCAGGAGATCTACAGACGGATTGGTGCTGCGGCTGCAGTGATGCGGATGCTGTACCGGTTTGTAGTAGTGAAGAGAGGATGGATGGATGGATAAAAACAGAGTAAGTTTTCTGACATTGATTGATATGAAAAGCATCACAATTCTACTCAAGTATTTCTGGCCATTGGTCTCAAACACACATGTGATTTACTCCACCTTCTCCCTCTTGATGCCCAGCACCTCCTCATGCACATACACTGACCACAGGTTGCACCTACACTCTGTGGTGTGTGGTAAGAACTGCAAGCAGCCTCTCTGTTGGTTCGTGGATGGATTGTTTTTGACTTTGTCTTTGTTTTTTGAAAAAAAAAAAGGGGGGCCTAGCAAAAAAGGTTTGGGAACCACTGGCGTAGCTTATGGCGGTAAAAGGCAAGAGGTTGCCAGACACCAGAGAATCGCTGTCATGAAAATCATGAAGTGTGAGATGAGATCAGAGTTACTTGATTTGTAAAATGCAAAGTAATGATAATGCCCAAGAAGTCATTATTTTTTAATCCACTTTTCTTTTCTTAAAGTACATCCTCATATGGAGACAATAGTTCTGTTTTATGGCATAAAACAATAAAGTCATAATTGTTTAAAAAAATATGTACATTTTATTGGGCAGAATGAGAAATACAGTGAGGAAAAGTCAAAATGTAATTTCCCAATAAGAGAGCACAGGAATCTCCAGAGATTATTATGGCAACTAGAATTATTCTTGTATACATATTAATGACTGACACAAATAAAGAATAAATCATACAATGAAGCAATAACCTTTTTAAATGTTTATTTTCAAACAGGATAAAATGATTCAAGTATTAAGTTATGAATAAACTACAGCAACCTCTGGTCTGCTAATTGGGAAACAGTGGATTTCACTGTATTTTTCTGCGCTAGTTGTCCGAATTAAGTGACATGACTTTAGATTTGAATAGATTTGATTACAAGTTACGAGTTAAATTTAGTTTTAATTGAATAGAGTAATTCGATTTAAATTACGCAAATTCATAACATAAAACCTTGCAATATATGGTAAGATAAAAGTTGTGCAATAATACAGAGAAAACCCCAGTAATAAAATGATCCCCTGTGAGCAAGCACTTGGCAACAGTGGGAAGGAAAAAACACCTATTAACAGGAAGAAACCATCGGCAGAACCAGGCTCAGGGAGGGGCGGCCATCTGCCTCGACCGGCTGAGAGGTGGGGTAACAAAAAACAAACGAGACTATAGGAAAAAAAAGGAAAGAGAGGTTAATGACATGCAGTAGGATATATGAACAGAATGGAATTCTTCTATGTGAATTCTGGAGTGTGAAGTGCTCATTGCATCATGGGAAACCTATCCCCAACCCTGACAAGAATATTGTTTTTAAAAGAAACATTTTAAGTGGAAACTGAAAACTATTTGGGTTTTTTTTCGTCCATTTTGAGACCAATAGAACGTTTTAAGTTGAAGGATTAAGCCCCAACCTAACCTCATTTAATTTTGAGTAGAAAAGTACTTTTCAACTCTGATAATTGGTAAGAGTACAATTCTTATCATCTATTGGTCATCTGACATGATAAACTTAAATTAACATTATAACAAAGGAGTGATTGTCTCTAAAAATGGGCTTCTATACGCTTGCAGAGATTTTTCCATCACAAATTATGGATGATGAATGATTTGATTAAAAGCTGTGAAAACATTATTGATAAACATCATGTGATATTACATTAAAGCTAATTTTCTATTAAAATCAGGGACTTTTCTAACTGACCTCCAAGTTTTGAGCAGTAGTGTGTACTGTATGCTTGTATGTAAATGTATCTGAGCTGGATTAAAAAAAAAAGAAAAACCAAACTCTGTCTTTAAATACAAATGATGTTAAACTTTAGCAAGGCTGATGGCAAACATGCTTATTAATCTATCACGCTCATCAGTGGCGCATGGTTGCTTACAGCCTATGTCTGAACTTGACCACAGAGGCAGAGCATCATTCAATCCTACCAGCTGCCTATCTTGGCAACAGTTTAAGGATGACAAACTCCACTCTCTGCATCAAGACAGCTCATAATGCTTTAGCAGTCTCTCCTGATGGTCTCATATCATCAGCTATAATCAATAACCATACACTAGAATTACAATGTAGACTACAGCTCAAAAGTCTGAAGTGAATTAAAAGTGTCTTGTTTTCTGAATAGACTTAAACTTGGTTTTATATTGAATCACAGCAATTAGTCAAAAGAGTAAAGAAATATATAAATGCTTAATATTAGCATTGATCACAAATCGTGAATGATTTGAATAGAATATCTACATAGGTGTTCAGAGACCCATTTTCAACAATAATACCTCCTGTGTTCAGTGGTACATTGCAACTTTAACACATTAAAGCCTAACTTATCATTCAAAACAGCTTTTTACAAAGATCTTTAGCACAAACCTAAACTATTGTGGTGATCACAGAAACAATAAATGGTTCTGGATCATCAGTTTCAGTCTTGGCTAGCTTATTGTCAACGAGGCTCTGTTCGGCACCTGCATCTACAAGTGCTTGACAAGTATGTACTATTAGTTCAAACAATGAGTGTGACTGGGAGCTGTAAACGGGGCTTGGATTCAATTTGCATTCCGCTCACCCATATCCCCTTATTAACTACCATCCAGTGGACCCTTTATCTTCTTAGGACAGGTGCAGATGAAATGATCAGTATTGTGAGTACGGGCCAGTATGTGAATCTCCTGCTGTGCACAGGCACAGGCTGTCCTACTGTGGTCTGGGAGAAAGCAGACCAAAATATAATTTTATATTATATACTTATTTTGTCTGCAAAATACCACCGTACGCCATTTTTACCGTTTCTTCCCGCAATAAACATAACGATCATATTTAGGAAAAAACATTGCCAGTCTTGGTAGCTGGGGATTGGTGGACCTCCGCTTCTGGCCGCCGCCCAGCTCACAATGCACCTGACATTCACTAGCTCCTGCGGGTGGTGGGCCTGCAGGAAGCGTCGCAGCCTGCGCCTGCATTTTGGGTCCTTCACTCATTAGTCAATATCAACCGAGCATCATTTAAACACCAAAGTCTACTTCAGAGTTGTTGTTTACCATGTCCTTTTATAGCCACTGTATACTCATTATCTTATGGCCGCTTCCAGCAGGATCACACACCATGTCACAAAGCTCAAATCATCTCAAACTGTTTTTTTTTTCAATTATGACAGTGAGTTCATGGTACTCAAATTATCTTCACAGTCCCATATCTGAATCCAAGAGAGCACCTTTGCAATGTTTTGGAACAGGAGACTTGCATTGTGATGACCTGTTGCTTCACAGTAAGAAGGTCCTGGTTGAAATCCAAGCTTGGGTCTTTCTTTGTGGAGACTAAAAGTTCTCCTTGTGCAAGCGTGGGTTCTATGCGGGTACTCTGGCCTCCTCCCACAGTCCAGAGGCTTCATTATTAGGTTATTCTAAATTGGCTGTAGATGTGAATGTGATGTGGATACCGTATATCTTCTAATAGTGGCCTGTCTCTTATTGACGCCTGTTTCTAATAAACACTGGTTTGAAAACATGTCACAATAAATAGACACTGGTCTCCAATAGTAGCCAGGCGACCTTCGACCCGGGAGTCCCTCCGCGCTGTAAGTCGGTCCTCCTGCATCTCATCACTAGACCAGCTCTTTCCAGTCAGCCGTCATCTACGACCAGCGACATTTAAGCTGGATGTGTGGCGACCGTCAAAGTGGGATTATTACACTGAACTGGAACTGTCAGCTAGCGAACCTGCTAACTGTGATTTTCTGGTCTTTCACTTCCTCTCGAGTGGAGTCGGGCGGAGAGAAGTTTTGGGGAGTACCACTCGTGCACTGGGCTACCACAGACAAGGAAATGCTCAGGAGCAAAGGAGGAGCACAATTGGGAACTGCATTATTTGTGAACTGACAATTCCATGACAATTCTAAACGTGACAATTCCATCTGAGAAGGGAATTCTCTCCAACAACCGCCGGTATGGGATCAGAACGCCGGTCTCTTTTAAACGCCGGGCTGGCCAAATAATTTTTTGAATAAACACCGGGGCTACTATTGGAAGATATACAGTATCTGTCTTTCTTGCCAAACCCTGTGACAGACTGCTGACCTCTCTAGGGTTTATCTTGCCTCTGGTAAAGTCTGGAGCGTGAATCAATGTATGAAGAATTAAGGCAGCTCTGAAGGCAATAGTGGTCTACTCATTGCTGCCAACACATTTCTACACAAAAGCTGCCAATGCACAAATATTATTTAAGTGGTTATTTCAACTAAAATGAGGACTGCAATGAAGGCCAGTAAATTGAAGGATTTTATCAGAGGTTGTGCTGCAGCCCCTCTCCATAAAAGCAGAACTCTGATTGGCTCAGACAGATCCACTGAGTATGGCACATACAGTATATTGTTCTGCACTTTGACATGACGGGGGGACAAGTTCCAGTAAGCTAACCTATGTACTGTCAGTATTATCTATCTGGGGTCGGTCAGTGTTCAATAAATCCTACTTTTATCATCTGTCAAAATTATCACAGTGTACACAAGTTGGATAGGCAAGTAGGGAACAAGTCCTATGACTCCTGTTGTATGCTTCTTCAGCATGAAAGCAGTTTAAATAATTTATGTATTTGCTATTCATCAATTAGGCAGAAGTACATGTAAATTTATTCATTTCACAGTAGAATAGCTATGGCATGATGTGTATTGTGAATGGGGCCGATAAATCCTGATTATGTCCATTATTCATATAATATACCCTTGCATTTTTGTGCACTGGAAACCTAACAGAATAATTCATTAATTTAATTTAATTAATGGGATAACAAAATCCTGGATTGGTGGGTTTCACCAGTGCATTTACCTATTGTTCATTTGCAGATACCAGGACATCAGGTCAGGGGGCCACATGCACTGGGGGCACAGACCGATGCATGTGGTCAGACTTAGGTGGGCTAATGTTTACAGCATGACTGTAATGAGACTATAAATTTCTTATCTCTCATCACCTCTCTTCACCTAACCTATGGTGTATGTGATTTTCAAGGACTCATTAATCTTGTAGGCTGGATTAACAGCTGTGTAAATTCCAGAACATACCTATGTTTAATAATTTTAAAATAAGTGGAAAAGATTCTGTTCCAAGTTTCGGTTATTATGATGGAGATCCCTCTGTTTAATATTTGTATTCTCAGGTCTTCTTAGTTTTGTTATCTAGTCTTTTGGTTTATTTTATCATGCCTCCATGCTCCATATATAGTCATTCTTGTCCCCATGTTTGTTTACTCTTGTCTCCTCACTCTCAGCGTCAAGATTGAATGTCTTTTTCTGAGTCTCAGTGTGCATGTGTTATTTCTGTTTCACTTTGGTATTCCTTGTCTTCTGTGCTTCCTGTTCAGTTATGGTTCCCCTAGTATTTTAGTGTATGCAGTTCAGCTGTGTTCCCAAGTGCTCCACTTTCCCCAATCACTTGCTTGTGTATATATTGTCTGTCTCCCCTACTGTTCTTTGTCGTGATTTCCCTCATCCCTCTGGATGTGTGTTCCTCCTGTTTAGTGTTTCCCAGTTTAGGTGCTTTCCTAGTTAGGTTATTGTTCTTTAAATCCAGTAATAAAGCTGACGTCAAGTTCAGTTGTGTCTCTGAGTCCTGCACTTTAGCACTTCACTCTGCCTGTCACACACAGCGTTATATAATATAAAATATAAACCTTGTACACAACTGTGTGCAGTGGGACTTGGCAAGACTATACTAGGTTGGGAAGTTTGCCATACATGGAGAAATGATGGCAAAAGAAAAGACAGAATAAAAATTTCTTGAAAGACAAAGCTACTCCAGACAATGTACAAGTCACAAGTTTGCACCACTCCAGCATGTGGGTGAGGCAGAGAACCTAGAGTGCTCTCAATGTGGAGCCACAGAACATTGGTTTAATGATTTCCCTCAAAAAGCCAGAAACTGAGGCTCACTCGAGGTGGTGGGTGAGAAGGGGAAGGTCATAGCCCAAAGTATTCTATTGTCATGTTAACAATTTACACAGACAGTAGATGAAAAGGGGGATACATGACATCTGTTTTGTCCCTGCAGGATGGAAAATGACCATGACCGGTGGTATATTCTTCTGTCTCGCTGGACTCAGTAGCTGCAAGCGTCAGTTTGTTTGTGAGCAGTAGAAGCAGCGAAAAGAGCAGGTCTAACTTTGTCTGACCTTGTAGGCTACTCAGGTTTATCTTTTTGGTCCCTATAACGTTTCTGCCACCATGGCTTCTCCAACACACATACATAGTCACCAGCGTTTGGAAATTATCAAGTAAAAATATTTTTTGACTTTACTGGCAAAAACATTTATTTGATATAATAATTTACAGAGCTACACTAAGGTGTTAAAATAGGCCCTAACAATCGGGAATGGTGTTTTTGTTCAAAAGCTTTGTTCCCAATACTTTAGCAGCAAGGTAGAGCTACAGAAGAGCAGCTAACAAGGGGTGTGATGTTTTTGTATTTTCCAAGGAGAAATAAAGAACGGGCAAAAACTTGACTCAGAGGTGGAAAAAGATGTACGAAAGACAGGACGGCAGAAGAAGAAGAGATGTTATATTTAAAGGGAAGGACTGCAAGTGAAATTTAATAAACTGGAAACTAAAAGCTTACATGTAATGTCTTGACTTTTGAAAAACTGATTTTGGATTGCTATATGATGTGATGTTATGTTTTGTTTCATAATGCAAAATGTGCTGCAAAACAAACTGAGCAATAGTTTGAGTTGTTCAAATACTGATTATAGTGCAAGGTAAATGTGTTTACCAGACGGTGGTGAATTTACAGTTAAAACACTGTGCTGGACTGGCGCACAGTAGCTCTGTTAATGGTCAGTGTTAGGTTACATCAAGTGTAGCAGAGACTAATTTTAATTTACACTGATGATGCTTAGATTCATTCACTGAATTTAACATTTATACTATAATAATTTAAAGACAGTATAAGCAGTGTACTGTAGGGAAGTGTCAGTGTTGGTGACACAAATCAGTGAAAACAATTAGTGAAATATTGTGTTGCATCTCGTTGAATTCAGATGTGTAAATCCACAAAGAGCAGTAAACCTATGAGCCGCAGCAGTCTGCACACTTTTCCCACACTGAGCCATTACAACCGCTTTTAGGTGTCCCATTCCCATATACTAATTTTATTTCATTTTTATTTTTATATTAATATAACATGAGGTTCAGCTATCTTTTCATAGAAACAGCTTCTTCTAACAGCTACTTTTTACTTTCTTACTCTGAGTACATTTTTAAGTCTGGACTTTATCACTTTTACTTGAGTAAAGAAGTTAAAGGAGTTCATTAGCTTCACTAGCTTTAGTGTTTTTTTCATCAAGCATCTTATGTATATAGCTGCCTGTACTTTTGTCTCCTCTGACAGCTGGACACAGTTCTCTTGTTATGCTTCCTTTCTTTATTTTTGTATTTCAGTTAGAGTTGACTGTGCATTCATCTTTTCAGATAAATCATCAGCCAACTCAGTTCATCAAGTGCTGCAGCCTCCCTGGATACCAGTCCAAGTATACTCCCAGGTATACAAGTATACAAGCTGGGATGGCCATGCATTGAGAAAACAGTCCAGTTGGATATGACCAAGAAATAAAATATCAATACATATAAAAATAGATAATAAACATATTCAATATGTAAAGTAAGTGAGACCAAAAACAAACAAACAAGCTAGCAAAAAACTAAACCAAACAAAAATATCACAAAACTGATCTTCTCTTCTGTAAATTTTTTTTAAAGCATTTTAACACAAAAATCTTGGCTGTTTAGAAGCACTTTCTGTGGACAATGCTGGGGCCGGACTCATCGTACTCCTGCTTGCTGATCCACATCTGTTGGAAGGTGGACAGAGAAGCCAGGATGGAGCCTCCAATCCATACGGAGTACTTCCTCTCTGGGGGAGCAATAATCTGCAAGGACAGACATGAAGAGTTGTCAGCAATGAATACAGTCTGTATATTTATTATTGTCTTATTGGGAGACTTCAATGCTCACGTGGGCAATGACAGCGAGACCTGGAGGGGCGTGATTGGGAGGAACGGCCTCCCGGATCTGAACCCGAGTGGTGCTTTGTTTTTGGACTTCTGTGCAAATCACAGTTTGGCCATAACGAACACCATGTTTGAACATAAGAGTGTCCATAAGTTCACGTGGCACCAGGACACTCTAGGCCGCAGGTCGATGATCGATTTTGTAATCGTATCATCAGACCTAAGGCCATATGTTCTGGACACTCGGGTAAAGAGAGGGGCTGAGCTGTCAACTGATCACCACCTGGTGGTGAGTTGGATCAGGTGGAGGGGGAGGACGCTGGACAGACCCGGTGCACCTAAACGTACAGTGAGGGTGTGCTGGGAACGCCTAGCAGAGGCCCCAGTCCACGAGATCTTCAACGCACACCTCCGGCAG
>VURO01028987.1:8803-32571 GCA_015108175.1 Pelvicachromis taeniatus | reverse complement strand
TTGGTGGTGTTTGTTTGTGGGGGGGGGGGGGGGGGTCTTTTAGTGCAGCTTGAGACAGAGGGACATCAAGCTGTCTTCAGCATCAAGATCCGACACGGAACAACACCTAAACTGTACAACACTGGATCCAAAGGAGGTACAGCACCGGTGCCGGTGTTTGTAACTAAAGTCACACATCCTTTCTGAGTCAAACAACACTTTCTAAAGCCAGTTTTCCTCCATCAACTCTCTGCAGAGTACAACGTCAGCGCCCTCGTGACAATAGCGACAAAAACGTTCCTGCGTTACGATAAGCTTAAAGATCTTATCGACAGCGTCAGAAGATACTACCCTACTGTTACCATAGTTATCGCTGATGACAGTGAAAATCCCCAAACCATCTCTGGGCCTTACATTGAACATTACATCATGCCCTTTGGAAAGGTAAGGACACACTGAAGTCTTCTCCCTGATGTCACTGTTGATGCGCTCTCCATCTAAACCTCAACGTTTCATGTCTTAGGGTTGGTTTGCTGGCCGAAACCTGGCTGTGTCCCAGGTGACCACAAAGTACATACTGTGGGTGGATGATGACTTCATCTTTACAGCCAACACCAAGCTGGAGAAGCTTGTGGATGTTTTAGAAAGGACCACTCTGGATCTAGTGAGTAGCAGAAGAATATTTTTTTTCTTTTTCTCAGTGAGTAGTAAAGATTTGGGGCTCTTTCAGAGACTATGTATGTATGTGTGTGAACTAGGTGGGCGGAGCAGTGCGGGAGGCCACAGGGTACACCGCTACCTACCGTCAAACCATCTCCATTGAGCCAGGAGAGGAAGATGGTGACTGTTTACACATGAGGAGAGGATTTCATCACATCATCGAAGGCTTCCCCAACTGTGTTGTGACTGACGGGGTCATCAACTTCTTTTTAGCTCGCACAGACAAAGTCCAGCAGGTCGGCTTTGACCCACGTCTCGCCAGGGTCGCTCATCTGGGTGAGTATAGCCGTTCCTTTCATATCAAAGGAGAAAAATTTAGCATCATGTCATCTGTTATTTATTCAGCGTTTTGACTGCCGGATGGAAAAAGATGCCAAAATTCGATAACAAAATTATTTATTTATTATCCAATCTGATGTTTTTATTTACGCATTTATGCAAAAGTCTTGAGCCACCAGTTTTTTAAAATTGTCTTGGGCAATAGTTCTCCAGGCTTTCTGAAGCTCTTTCGAAGGGAAGAAGTGTGGGATCAGAGAACAGAACAAAAAACAGCCAACATCCAGCTTTGAATGTCCTTTGAGAAGCCTGAAGAACTATCTCTGAAGACTGCTTAAAGAAATTATAAGAAAGCTTAAGTTCAGGCTGTGTTTAAGGACAAAGGTGGTTAAACCAAATATTCACTTTCAAGCTTGTTAGAATTCTACAAACTCTGTTTTTGCCTAATTTACTATATTTCTATGTATATTTCCACGTTTCAATAACTCTCTGCACCTGGGTCCCATTTGTTCTAGAAAAATATATAGAAATGAGGTGTAACTCAAGACGTTTGCACTTTACTGTATATTCATATTCATTGTTTTTCTGTACTCCTGCAGCACTGAGCCAATTTGTGTTGCCATATAAAAGTTATTGAATGTTTCCTTAATCATTTAAGAATAAAAGAGAGATGAATATCTCCGATTAAGATAGTGATAGCAACAATATCTCAGTAATTTAAGAAAAAAAGATTCATATCTTATTTTACTTACTGAGACGGTATCGTGTGCGAGATCATTTTTACTAGCAAATTATGCTGTGAAATGTTCTTATCAGCACACGCCACCATGGAAGAGTCACTGCTCGGCTTTAATTTACCTACATTAAAGTAAATTAAATCTGATTTAAATGTAACATGTAGCTCGCTCCACCTTCTCTTCATTTTCATACCCACAATATTTCATCAACTTTAAGAGGACTTAAAGAGATTTGCCTTTTGCCCCATTTTTTGTTCTAGAGTTTTTCATCGATGGCCTCGGCTCTCTCCATGTGGGCTCTTGCGATGACGTCATTGTCAATCACGCGACCAAAATCAAACTTCCCTGGGTAAGCCAGTCAGAGAGCGACAAGACCTACGCCAAGTTCCGTTACCCGTCAGCCTCCTCTGATGCCACACACACCAAAGACGGCCTGCTGTACTTCAAGAATCGGTTTCAGTGCTTGACACATAATTAGCATCCCCTCTCCTCTTTTTTTCTCGAACGTTCCTCCGCTCTCCCTGAGTTGCCAAAGAAGTTCTCCTCCCCCACACCCTGTCAAATAAAATTTTGGTTTGCCTTCTCTTGAGAACCTTAATAATATTTCCAGCTTCAGCCTTTAGAGCAGTTTTAGCATGTTTTATTTGTCAGTGCACAGCTCTGTAGTGAGCTGAAAAAGTCCTCTAACATCCAGAAGTCTAACAGAAAAGTTTAGGCTTCCTCTTTGGTGTGAAGACAGGAGAAAATCAGCTGCAGTGCCCAGTAACATCTCAAGTCATAAAGGGATCTCGCTCATATCCTGCACAAAGACCAGGCTTTAGGAGAACCCAACAGGTAGCAGCCAGTGTAACTTCATTGTCATCCTGTTCTGGGTCGATGTGCATGTGTTTTCCTTCAATTTGCACTATTCAAATATAGACTTGAGCTTGGAACGAGGTCTTTCTGTTAGTGACAACAAAGAGACCCTTTCAGTTAAGTGACAGAGTTGCAGACTCGGCGCTCCAGTGTGACCTTCTTGCCAATGCCACATGAAGAACGTGTTCCAAGTCTTTTCATGCGCAGGGTTCTGGTATTGACTGGTCGTGCCAAATGTTTGGATGCTGCTGGCTCTGGGGTGCTTTTATCTGTGTGTGCGTTATGGTTTTACTACCCATTACCCAGAATCCTTTTGCGTCACTCGTGGAGTGATAAGTCAGATGTGAGGAGGAGAAACTTTTGGTCCCAATTCATCAGGTGTCACCTGGTTGCGGGAGCAGCCGTACTCGTCGTCTTCTGCCGTTTCTCTGTTTCTCCAACAAGCAGCTGAAGAAAACGAGGCGTTCAAGTGTTCGCCACCGGAGCTTTACATGTTGCCCAAAAGAAAAGACGGTTGAACCAAAGTACATGTTAATTTCACATCATTATAAAAAGCGGATGGAGAAGAACGGAGTCGGTGAGAGCGTTAAAGACAGAATGGGGGGCGGGAGACTGTAAGAGAGGAAAGGAGATGAAGCAAGAATATAGAGTTTTTATACTGAAGCTCCTCTTTGGAGAATTCCTGCATGTCAGAGACTGAAGTGGTGATGCTGTTCTTTTATACCATGGCCTTTAGATGGTGCCCTTGTATCACTGTATTTGTTTCCTAAGCAAGTTTTTAACATTTATTTATTAGCAATAAGGTGCCAGAGATTTATCAACTGTTTTTTTTAGTCCCTAAGAGAAATATCGCCTTATTTGTAACTATTATATTTATTAATTTATTAATTAATTTGTTTGCCCTGTATTAGATGGGATGTTGGGACAGAAAGCAACACATCAGAATCGAGTCTGATCTGCTCAACTCATGAGCGACACCGACATCTGTTTGCAGATATTAATTCATTTCTATTTTTCACCAAAACGTGACATTCACTCTGCTGATGGAAGAAACTAGCAGCAGTGATCCTGTTAATAAAGGTTTGTGTGTAGTTGTGTACTGAAGAATTTGTCTCACATTTCAATTTGTAAGTGTTGACAGATGTATAATAATTTTTTTTAACAGTGATATTTATTGGACACAAATCATTTGTTGCCTGCTTCACCCACCCACCCCCACCCCAAAACAAAAAAACAAATATGAGTTGTTTGAGCACAGCATTATGAGAGTTTTTACATTTATTTCAAACATTATAAAAATGCCTGTGGAACTAAATAAATCTTGTGTTGTGGTGTCGGTTCAAAGGACGAAGACGCTGACCTACAAAAGATTACGGTCGAGTATCCTTGAAAAACGTTAATTTATAAGCAGACCTTTTATGATAATCAAACTAACATGATAGATAAGAAGCAAAAACAGGCACAGGGCAAATAAAAGTAAGCACAGTTTATATTTGAGCCCAAAAGTCTGCGATTAAAACCAGGTTTTGAATTTAATGACTGAAGTTGTCTGAGAGCGTCAGAGCCTGGACACTGAAGGCTCTATCCCCAAGGGTCTGAAGCTTGGAGAGGGGACTGTACAGCAACCAAATGACAGCAAAGGAGTGGTGATTTCTCAGGTGGGGTTAGGGGTTGTAAAGCTGAAGGAGATAACAGAGGTACTGAGGGCCATGAGCATGAAGGAACTTGCAGGTAAGGAGTCTTACATTTAGCTACACATTGCTCGTGCCAGGTTGGACCGTTTTTCTTTCAAAAGGGCTTTAATTCTTAGTGGCAAAGATTGAACAAGGTGTTAGAAACATTCCTCAGAGATTTTCCATATCAGTGTCACACGGGTACTACAGATTTGTCCGCTGCACATCCGTGATGAGAATCTCCCATTCCGCCATGTCCCGAGTGTGGTCTATTAGATAGAGAGCTGGTGACTGTGGAGGCCATTTCAGTACAGGGAAGTCATTGTCATGCTCAAGAAACCAGTGTGAGATCATTGGAGCATTGTGACATTATCCTGCTGGAAACAGCCATCGAAAGATCAGTTCAAAGTGGTGTTTAAGGGTTGGACACGGTCTGCAAGAGTACTCGGATAAGCTGCGGCATTTAAACAATTCTCTGTTGGTATTTAGGGACCCAATCTGTGTCAAGAAAGTATCCCCTACACCCTCACACCATCAATAGCAGACTAAACTGTTTATAGAAGGCAGCATTGATCTGTGCTTTACTACTTATGCAGAATTCCCACCCTACCACCAGATTGTAGCAGAAATTCAATTTATCCCTCGGTTATCTGTTCTTAGTCGACAGGAGTGATCTTCTGTGTGGTCTTTTGTTGCTGTAGCCCAGCTGCTTCAAAGTTCTGTTTCTTCACACCTTGGTTGTAACAAGTGGTTATTTAAGTTACTGTTGCCTTCCTGTCAGCTTAAAGCAGTCTGGTCAGTTTCACCCAGAGAAACTACATAATGGATATTTCCTTAAAATGCCACCAAGTAAAATAATAATAATAATAAAAAACCTTCATATTAATTACAAGGTTTCATCTTCGCTATCAGTAGCACAGTGAGGGCAGTATTAAGATGTATTTTAAATGAGCCGACAAAACTGTAAAAGATGAGGCAGTGTGAGTCTCTGCAGTGCAAATGAACAATGAGACCACTTACGATGTTATGTGTCTCATAGTCAGATGACTGTAGGACAGATGGCCTTTGTGTTATGCAGACATTTCAGGCAGTCTTTTGCTTGGAGTATTGAAATGTTGAAATTCTTTGTTTTATGTTCAGAAGTGTAGAGAGTGTAGAGCAGATGCCAGCAGTGCAAGTTTGTGCCTTTTCATGCTTTCATTTACTATAAAACAAAAAATTCTGCTTATATGTATATGGATAAACCCAGGTGCTATTTTTAATATAAAAAAATATATAATAGTGAATTAATTAGACCATATAATTAATCATTATTAAAAAAAATATTTGACTTGTAAACTGGTAAATTAAAGAGCTGACATTGTGACTCACTCTTGAGTATGAGTATTTCCCTCCACTAGAGGATGCTAAGCACCATCGGGTTCCCTGCTTTGTAGACCAGAAATCAGATTTTGTGCAGTTTTGATGTTTCGTTTAGATTTTCTTTTTAACGAATCTTGTAAAAACAAGACAATGGAAGCTGATTATTACACATTTGAGAACATAAATCTTCTGCATAGCAACATAATGGATCAAGGTCATCCATTAAGTTATACACACTAAAGAAAAACTAATTCATGGAAAAGACAATAAATGACAGGAAATAGCTGCTGACTTCCACTCTGACTGATCGATTGCAGACTGTTGGTTTAAGATGGACAGAATTCATATTACTTCCCAGCAACTGTGTTTTAATGGGTCATTTATATTTAAAATAGACGGGAAACATGGAAGGATAAATGAACTGACCTATCAGCCTTGAGACCTTATAGACACAAGGGCCAAAAAAAATATCAAGAACAAGTTACTCAATGGAAACTTGACCAAACAACAAGAGACACACAGCAATCAGGAGACCCTAAAAGAGACACATGAAGTGAAAAACTAAAACTAAAAATGATAACAAATATCTGGTCAGCAGTGTATTAGGACAGCACAAGGTTCACAGATACGATCCAACACAAAATTATTTACATTCAAGACGACAATGACAAATGAGCACCTCGGTTTTATCTGTGTTCCCTTTTTCCTCTCTCTGCTTGGTTACGACACGTGCTTTGTGTAAGTCCACAAATATGTTTAGTCCAGATAAGACTGACAATGGCAGGGTTAAAACAGGCCGCCAGAGAGAAAGCACAGCTATTTGCCAATCTCCAGGGACTGCACGGATACACACAACTCGTGTGGATTGAGATCCTGGACTATAACTGGGATTTACAGTCACTTGGCGATTTCATTGATACAGTTATTTGAGGGGGTGTTTAAGATCTCAGTTCTCAGTGGGAATAAAGTGGAATTGCTCCCTTGTGAAAAATATTAAGCATTACACAAAGATCCATCAAAGAACTTTTAAAGGAAACAGTAAGAAATGAATACATAGACACCATGAAGCACAGTCTCTGTGGTGACACAGGTACTTGCATTTACACCAATCAGCCAAAACATTAAAATAACCTACTTAGTGCCTCCAAAAAAGGCCTCTTTGGATGAAGGGTGTCAAACATAAGGCCCGGTGGCCAGAATCCTCCAGACACAGACACCAATCTGGTCTATTTGAAAATATGAAAGAAGGTGTAGTCTTGAATTTTAACTGTGTTTTCGTATATTTAACAGCTTTTTCTGCTAATAAGGACCTCCCCCATGGGCAAAACTGTGAATGAACAATGTTCTGTTTTATAGTTGCAGGCCAGTCAAAGGAAATGAGCTACTAGAACCTTTTCTATAGTTTTACACATTTATTTCTTACAATTTAACCCCAAAGGCATCCTGATAAAATAATTTCATGTGTTACATCAACTTTTTTTTTAATCAGGCAGAAAAACTGAGACAAAATGTTGAAATTACACGTTTTCTTTTCTTATATTAAGATATTATGCATTAAATATGTAGTTAAACCTAGCCCACTTAAAATCAAAGCAGGCTGTGTGCCGCGCCCCCCCCCCCCAATGTAAAAATAATTTGACATCCCTGCTTTGGAGGCATGGATGCAGGTTCACTGAGTCTGAAACTTTGGGTCCTGTAGCATGCAGGGTGGAGCCACTGTGGACGGGGGTTTCTCGTGCCTTCGTGCAGATCATCAATCAGAATGGGTAAAGTCTGGAGGCCACGTCAACATTTTTGGCTTTACGAGATGTTCCTCCAGTTTTTCCTGACAGATTTTTGCAGAACGCATTGTGGACTGTCCAGCTGGGAGAGGCTTCTGTCAAAACATTGTTTAGCTGGTCTGTGAATATCAGTGTAACATCCAGATGAATGGCAGCACCTAAGGTTTCGCAGCAGATTTTTGCATTGCAAGAGATGATCAGACTTGTTCGGTTCATCATGTTTTTAATGTTATAGCTGATTGGTATTGTATATGCAGACGCACTCAAATGAATACAGTCACACTACCATAACTTCACTAGAATTGTCCCCACATTATAAGCCTAAAGGAAATATGAGACAATATGTGAAAACAGAGACACGCAGACTCGGACAGCTTGTGTACATGGGTGGAACAAAGTGTCCTGGCAGTCAGACCTAGTCGAGGTACTCCAGCTCCAGAAGGGTAAACTGAGTTCATGTGACACTGCAGTGCATTATTGCTCGCTCTCCTTGAGCTGATCCATGTTATTTAGTTGATGCGCTGAATAAGTCCCAGCGTCCTTAAATGTGATCGTCTGGAAACTGGCAGGCACACCCTGAGAGGAAATAGGCAATTTTTACACTGGCATTTGAAGCAAAGACACACTGCAGATTTTCAAAGGCTTCCTGTTAATCAGGTGACTGATTCTGGAATCAGTGTAATTCAGTACATTTGCAAAATAAGACTGAAGCACAAAAGGCAAACTTTAAAAATAACAAGGAGATAAAATAATTGTTCTATTAATGCTCTAATATTAGCATTTGCAGAATAAAGTGATGTGTTTTCACCACTTGAGGTAAATTTGTGGTAATTTTAACAAAAATTGTTAAAGTATTTAACACAGGATACATAATAAAAGCTATGGACATAAATTTAAAAAATAGAAACCCTAATCAATTAAAGCAATACTAGAAGTAAATAAGGCCATGAAATCCTGCTTTTTTTTAGTCATTAGATAGATCTTATGTGAAAAGGTCAATTTTTCCACTGATTATGAAAGCCCTGTCACCTCAACATTTTTAGCCTGGCTCTAGGGGAATAAGGCTGCAAAAGTTAAGTGCATCTACTTTATCAGTAATGAAAAATGAACTGGTCCTCAGTGACTTTCTTTACATAAACGTAATTACAAAGCTGTTACATAAAAATGGCACATAGTCAGGGGACATGCATAACGTGTTGCAAAGGGTGTGTGAAAAAGTACATAGGAAACTTTTCTTTTCTTTTCTTGTGCATTTAAAGCACAATAGAAACACAACTGATCCAAAAACACAAAGAGCACGCCAAGAGGACAAGAACAATTTTGTGGAATCAGGCCAGATCAGCATGTCTAATAAGTATTGTGATCAAACTGCTTCCTCCTCTCGGTGGAAGTCTGAATGAATGAGATAAAAGAGCAGCTAGACGGCTTTTCCATTAAGTGGCTGCAGGTTAGGTCAACCAGGTTTGTAAATCCATGCAGAAACAACAACAGGATATTTTCACAAAGGCATTCAGAGAGTCATTTCCCATTACCAGCTCCACAGAGCTGATCTTCATCATGTAATTTCATTTAGAAACCAAGAGGTTTCACCAGCGGAGCTCAGCAAGGCTAGAATTTCCAAAAAGTGTTAAGACGCTCTTCAGATTTAATAAAATAAAAAAAACTAAACAAAAAATCGAAACTGTTAAGCTCTCTATACAGAAGCACTGAAATGATGTCCGCTTGAGTGAAATAGCGAGATTCTCATCAGTCATGTCTGCTGTTCCTGCTGTTATAAATAACACTTCAAGGCTTCCTGGAAAGTCACAGTGGAGCATTTCCACCATGATGCAGCCTCCAGGCATGAAACAGGGGGAGGAAACGTGAGTCAAACCCCACAGATCCCCATTGCAACATGACCAATATCTGACAAATAATGTGAAGTGTAGATCGTCTAAGAAGTTTATGCTTCTGTTTGGGTGACAGTGGAGTATTTTATTTGACTCTTTTTTTTTAGGTCTAATTAGCATCATCCTTAGATAATGTCTGCCTGCTGATTGCATTGAATTTGATCACATTCTGCAACCGACTGCAACTAGTGTTGACTAAATGGCTGCCCAGAGCTTGAGGGTCGTGCACATTCATGATCTCGTTTGATGAGAGGGCAGTTGCACAGGTTACCTAATTGGATGCAACCTTTCTGCAAACAGTTGCAATCTGACTTGGACTGACTGCAATCACTCTTAGAGAGATTGAGGGTTTTGCAAACGACTGCTAATTCATAAAAGCAGACAGACTTGCGACATTTTGCCATCAGTATGAATGAGTCTTTGTCAATGACCACAGCTCAAAGGGACCCAACTCAATTGGCTGACTGCAAATTTAATAGTTGAATGTGAATTTCTACCTATGCAGACAGTTTGGGTTCAAATAGACACTTTAAATGTCCACTGATGACACCAGTGCATAACTATAGACCGTAAACAACTTTTACTGTATTTTCCTTCAGGGAGAATAAGCTATCAGCATAGAAAGATACCTCATCTGTTAAATAACTGAGGTCAGTCAGCTTTGTGTATAATTTACCTGCACGCTGTGATGGCTGCAGGGAGCCAGGCCATTGGGTGTGCCACAGTCATGTCTCACCTCTGAGCACAGACTGAGCTGCACGGGGGAGGAAAGCGAGGGGTGAGTTGCACGAAGTGTTACCACACAAGGGTTAGACACCTTAAAGAGACAAAGAAGTCAAAGTTAAAGTGTGAGAAAAATACAGATGCATGTTTGTACATAAATATAATAGTGAGCACTGCTGTTTCACACGCACTGTTTGCGAGGCTGGGCTGTGCTGGGGTGAATGCATAGAGGGCAAGGAGGTGTTATAAGACAGCAAGCAGGGCTGCTGCTGCCTGTCCACGGATGCTGAGAAGTTAGGCCACAGGCCAGATGCTGGTGTAGGTGGAGACTTCATGTTCCTGCCCAGGCTGTTTGACTTACTTTCCCTGCGTTGATATTCTATTGGAGATTGAAGAGCTGCAGCAGACAGGAAGATATGTTACATAATTCAGACAGACCAAACTTCTAAATCAACAGTCGTATAGAAAAAAGACTGAGCTCTGGGACCATTAAGGAAGTTCCTCTGAGTCTCTAATATCTGGACCACATCACTGTGCCAAGCCTGCTGTATATCCAGAGATGATGCATGCATGATGAAGCGCGTCACACTGCCGTCAGTGCCCCGGGAAGTCAGGACCAGACAGCATGGATCTTCTTCAGTGTGCTCCTCCACACCGAGGCAGCTTACCTGCAGAGCACAACATGCTCATTTTGAACATTAACAAAAGCACTCAACCAAAGATTTATGGAAATATAATCTCACCTTGATGCTGTTTTTAAAGGTGTACCCTGGCAAAGGGAAACCCTTTTTCTTATCAATTGGCTCACTGAAGATGACCAGCTGCTCAAACAGGAAGACCCGCCTCTCCCTCGCTTTAGACAGGAAGCCACTTTCCTGCTCGCTGACAGAGAAGGTATCCTGCTGGAGCAGCTTCCCTTGAGCTGTGATTTTCCCCTGAGCAGTACACATATCAGCCATTGTCAAAGAACACAAGTCATCCCGGATATGCGTCTTATTTTTTACGAACAAATTAAAAAACGAATAATAATTCAATAATAGCTGGGATCTTACCTCAAAACCTTGGAGCCTTCCCACATTCATCATATCATTACATCGTTTTGGCACAAAACACATCACCTCCACTGCTCTCTGAGTCAGATCAATAGCAGTGAAAACAGATTTTAGTGTGCGATTGAAATGATAAAGCACTTTATTGTTTCCCTTTAATAATGAGCTCATACCTGCAGCTCCTCCACATCCTTCCCAGCTTTGCTGTAATATTTCAAGAAGTCCTGAAGGTGCCAGTCAATAAGAGATTTATTGTAATTTTCATAAAATAAACTGAAACAACTTGTATAAAAAACATAACATAAAGTAAGGCAATAAGGGCTTACAATGGCTTATAATGGCTCAGTATAACGGCAACCTCCTTGTGACTAGGACCAAAATCAGGGACTGTATTGCTTTTTTTTTTATGTTCGGCAAGCAGCTGCAAACAACTGGGTGACAAAGTGATTGCACAGGTCACCTGGATTCAGGAAAAGTGTCGGAAAATAATCCTAATCTCACTCTGCAACCACTCTCAGACAGACTGGAGAAGGTTTTCAAATAGCTACCTTCTAATTAATAAAAGCAAACGAATTTTCAAGTTGCAGTCCGCATGAGTGCAACTCGTTCGCAAGACATCTTTCTGCAATAGAGAACTTGGCTCAACTGGTTTCCTGCTAGTTGTATGCAAGGTTGTAGAGTGCCTACTCGCAACTTTCAATTGTGACTGTTCTAATTTAAGTCAATTAACCCTTTTATTATTTAATATTTTGATCATTTTCATGTTTCCCAAATCAAAAGAATGACAGATTATTTTAAGATTAACATGTAACAAGTGCCATGCAAGTGAATACATTATCTTTTTAAGTAGCAAACCTTCAGCAGTAGCTGATACTTCATGATCCTCTGAACAGGTTTGATAAGCAGGTCATTGAGCTGCAGCCTGTGACCCAGCTGTTGTCTGAGATCCTGTCACAGGCAAAAGGAAATAAATGTGAAAAACAAGGTTTTTTTAGGCTGAAGAAGCCATCTCTGGGGACAGAGACAGTTGGGCTCTCACCTCAAAGTAGGTCTCGATGTATTCAGACACAATGTGCTCGGACTTGGGTTTGTTCTGACAGTAAACCACATACATGTGAAGACGCCGCTCCTGGAAGAGGGATAATGGAAATTATTACAAATATGTGTGTAGCAATGGGCAGGGTAAGAATTACACCTTAGTGTCCAAAGCTGAATTAGACATGCTGCAGTAACTTAAAGAAATAAAGACGCTTGGCCCGAAAATCTGTACAAAAATCAAAATGATGAGTTTATTCTGTTTATATTCACACTGTAGCACAGCGATACTGATGCTAAGTGCCAATAATCGTTTTCCACAATCTTTGAGTTTCTCCACGTTTTGATGTTTTACGACACAAAATCAAGGGTCATAATAAAAGTTGCTTTGCTTTGTGTTTAATGTTGCCGTTTGCATGAAATCTGTTTTCACTTTGACATCAAATGATTGTCAAATCTTCTGAAGTTTAGAGTAAAAAAAAACAAAACTTTTAATAGAGCTCAGAGAGGTGTAGATTCAGCTCCTTTTTACAAACAGCAGGGTCTCAGTGGAAGCGTCTTTGACACTGATTGCTGGCTGTGAGAGCTCTTTAGTAAAACCAGAGTGATTACAATCCTGTTATTTACCAGCTGCACCTGCAGTCAGCTGATCTACAAAAAGAAAACACATCTGCACAGCAGCAGGCCGAGGCATTACACCACTGGTGGCTGAGCTTACTAAATGTTCGGCCAAACGTTCAGACTGAGAAAAAAAAAAAAAGATGCTTGTCTCTCACTGATCTTTAGGCTCACATGTTTGATGAAGAGCTGGGCCAGGCTGTCTGGATCACCCACACATTTCTCCAGCTCTCCCAGGAAATAACTGTGTGACACGAAGCACAGAAGGTCAGGCAAAAGCAGCCAAACACACACACACACACACACACACGTACTCAGAGGCAGGAAACAAACAGCAACAGGGGGCATGACACATGCTCAACAGTTATGAAACATGAGAGGTTTGGGGGGGGGGGGACTTGTTAACTGTAAGAGATGTTCATATTCAGAGGAACGCGGTGGGGAGACATTCTGACTCACTCCTTATGCCAGTCATAGATCTGGTGGATATTTCCAAACACAATCCTGTCTTTTCCTCTCAAGTCCTCAGGAACTCCCTGATTAGCCATGGTGGCCATGTAACCCTGTATAAAGACAAATATGTCTCTAAGTTGCTTATATCTAGGTGGAAAAAAACTCATTTGCTTTTGGTACAACTTAGAGAATGTCAGGTGTTTCTTAAACAAATACCAATAAGTAGATCACTTGAGGTGAGGCATACCTGCACTATGAGTCCAAGATCTTCAACATACAGCTGTTCAGTCTCTATCAGCTCTGTTAGCACGTATCTGAATGACAAACATTAAAAAACAGGAGTACTGTATTAGAAATATTTGCATTTTCTAAGTTCTGAGAGTTCAATGAGATGCTTGATGATGATGATGTCAGAGCTGTGTACCAAATATCAATTACAGTTAGTCGCTCAGCATAAAGGCATGAAACAAGGGCAAGCGTGTACCCTTTATCTATAAATAGGAAAAATTATAAAAGAGCAGGTGGATTATTCCACAATTTGGGGGAAATAATTGAAAATGCACAATTGCCCCTGGTTTTCAGAGGGGTTTTTGGGACTGTCAGGAGCAGCTGGTCCATGGACCTCAGCAATCCTGACGGGATAAAGAAATTAAAGCTCCAGGAATACCGCTAATATACATTATGTATTTATATGTATATATACATTTCTTTGCTAGAGACACACATTTTGGGTTGTGGCTGAGCCTGATGTGGACTCTGATGAAGACCAGGAGTTAAAATGCATCAAGGATTAAAGCTGCTTTATGTACAGCAAGTGCTGTTGGAGCTTTACCTTCTCCTGGCAGAATTTATACCTATTAAATTTTGAACTAAGCTTGGATAGCTCATATCCAGAGTTATCATAGTTTTATATTTTCTGATTAGTTTTTTTTTTCTTTTTCTTTTTTAATTCAGTTTAGTTTGATTTCGTTCCCAGAGTGGATTTTCTTACTGCAGTTCAGTTTTTAATTGTTTAAAAGTGTTTAGTTTTACTTTGTATTATTTTTGGTGTTAGATGAATTTTTACTGTATGGATGGCATGTGTCAGAGCAACCCGCTTATAACAGCAAAATGTGTAAGACACATGCCGGTCCACAGTGTCCATTTACGCATGCAGTAAAGTTGCAGTAAAAGAAGGGGGAGATAATATATTTAAAGACAAAAAAACGCTAGTGGCCAAGGAAGGTATAAAGTATATTCCAGGATCCTTCTATACCATTTTTTTAACCAAACTAACAGATACAAAAACTAGGTCAGTTTTCAAGTTCACTAAATCATTTCAGTTACTTTTCATTGTTTCAGAAAATCTAGTAATTATTTTTACTTTTTTGTTTTAGTTAGCTAAAAATCAGGTTTTAGTTTAGTTTCAGTTAACTATAATAACCTCTGTGTCTGTCTTCCCAGTCTTTAATGTGACCTAACTGACTGCAGATATCCTTTAATGCTTAGCACTTACATGCTCTTCTCTAAGGCGATGTTTCTCTCTTCTTCACTGTCCACTGTACCAGAACACTGGCTGGTTGAGTCATCGGTTACAGTACAGCTGTCCTCCCGTTGCAGAGTGTTGATGCCTTGACTCTAAAACACGAAATGAAAACATTACCTCTTTTGGCATTTCTGTGACATACAGTATTACATTCAGTCAGAGAGGTCAGTTAGCTAAAGTGCTCTGGATGACTGTGAAATGAAGAGTAGAAAAGTAACTCTAGGTACTTTTATTCAAGTAGTATTGTAGATACAGCAGTATTTTCATCTGTATGCTAGTTAAAAATTCTGGATACTTCTCCCCCCACTGCCACACAGTGCTGTTGAGCGATCCATCCACACACACTAAAATCATTAGATTTCATGTACAGCACATCCAGTCAGTAATTGTCATGGGAAACACATCAGTGGGGCAATTTTAGGTAACCTGAGAGTAATAAGCACTTTTCATATGCTGCTGAGGAGACTGTTGGGCAGACAGCAAGGTTAATAATGAGCAGTTTGTCCAGTCATATACTGTAACTGAGAGCCTGCTAACTGACCAGAAAGTGACCACTGCACAGAAAGTTGTTGTAGTTATAATCTGATGTGAACTTAACTGGAATCCTAATTTTTATCTTTTGCCTCAGTGCACTAGAGCCTATTGCAGAATCAGAACATGTTGCCAAGTAGATCAAATATACATTTTATATTTGGAGAACAATTCAAATGTGGGGAACTCAACTGGTTTGCGAGGCTGTTCTGTTCTGCAATCATTTGCAGGTAACTGGTGATGCTCTGAGGTCAGGGAGCAGCTCAGAGGCTAATCCAGCTTACAGTTCAAGTTTCTAAATTATCCAAATTACTGGAAGGAAAGGCAGCAAAGTTGCACATTAACAAAGTGCTACTTCTTTAGACAATGTATTACATGTATTATAGTATCCCAGCCTGATTCACCTGATAGTGTCCAGACTTGTGCAAAAAAAATTTATCAAGCTGCTCATACATGCTGGTGATTAGTGGTTGTTGCCAGTCTCTGTGCCAGGCTGGATGTTTCTTATATTTACCATACAGACCATGCATCCAATATATTCTCCAAACTATCAAACTATTCTTTTAAAGGGACAGTAAGACTGTTTATAGTAACCCAGGCAGCATGAGAGTAAACAGTTAATAACTGAAAATAAATATGAAGCTGCAGGTATCTAAGCAATAATATTTTTCTGCAGAGCCGTGAGTTAAAAAAGGCTAAAAGTGAGAGCAATCATTTATTACGAAAAACAATGTGCTTCATGAGTTAAGAGGAATTTTTAAATCATTAAAAGAATCCTTTATCACCTTTGTAAAGCTTACAAAACTTTACTCTGTCATCTTTGGAGAATTGTCCAACATCCACGGACCTGTTTCTCACCTTGCCTTTGAGGCTCTTCTTCTAATTTTGGCATGCACTCAGCCCTCAAACCTAATCCTATTAAAGGCTGTTTTCTCTACTTGATTACTTCCAGATGCGTTCGTCAAAAGCCCACAGGATTCAATCTACTCCACTGTTTCTCAAAGATCACTCAGTACAGTGTAGGGTTTCTTACAAATACTGTCTGTGCTTTTGTATGTTTGTGTGTAAGCATGCACATGAAAAATGCAACAAAATGTATTCGTAATGCACAAAGGTCAAGTGGTGTATATGAATGGGAGTGCTTTTATATGGCAAATCGATTGGGCAGGATGTAGATGGAGACATCTGTATTGTAAGTGTAATTGTGCTTTAAGTTATTTATTATCTGCTCCAAGCTCTGCAGTACATTATCAGAAGATTTAATAACAAGAGACGCTTCATGGAAAATCTAAGAGGAAAGTGCAGAGGACTTTACATTTTTGTGTGTTTTTCCTCAACAAATCTTTTATATATATTCTTAACAGATAAATTGCCCAATTAATTTTTTAATTGCAAATCAAACATTTAACTTAAAATCTGTCTAATAAAATGTTTTTTGGCCCAGAAGAGGCGGTGGAGTTTCTATTGACATATGATTTTGCATGATAAAGCTTTAACAGGCATCCATCCATGGCAATATAGATAGTGTCCAAAGACCATGTTTACTGGAAGTGTTCCTGACCCATGCAGTCATTTCCATGACAGAATCGCGCCTATCTTTCATATAGTACATGCAATACTGATTTGTCCCTTGACCCTTTGATGATATCATGGACTTTAGACATTGAGATATTTCATCTCTTTACAATAAGTCTTTACAATTTTACATTGAGGAACATTATTCTGAAATTGTTCCACAGTTTTTTGCAAATTGGTGAACCACTGCCTCTTTAAGTTGCCCTTTTTATACCTAGTTATGTTACAGGTCTGTTGTTGCTTAATTTAGGCTTAGCTTTTTATGTTTGCTTATTTATTTTTTTCTTTTGATTGTCAAATCAGAGAGTTAAAATACTAAAATACTTAAATTAGTAACATACGCAGAAAATTGTATAATAAAGGAAGGGTTCTTGGTGTGTGAATATGTGTGTGTGTTTCTCAAGAATCGTTCATCTGATCTCCCTAACACTTGGCGGGTGTACTCCTGTTGTTCAGTTCTCATATTTTGGCTAAAAGCTGTTTTCTGTTAGGCTTTCACAACAGTCTGACACAGCCTGAGAGCAGAAAAGAGAGGCACATGCGGAGTCTCTAACAGAGGAGAACCATTACTTCAAGAACTTTTTTATCAGGGAGCGAACATAAGATAGATTTATATAGTGCCAAATCACAACAACAGTTGCTTTAAGGTGTTTTATACTGTAAGGTAAAGACCCTACAGTAATACAAAGAAGTCAGCAAAAACACCAACAATCATATGACCCCCTATGAGCAAGCACTTTGGCGACAGTGGGAAGGAAAAACTCCTATTAACAGGAAGAAACCTCCGGCATAACCAGGCTCAGAAAGGGGCAGCCATCTGACACAACCAGTTGAGGGTGAGTAGATGAAGACAGAACAAAGACATGTTGTGGAAGAGAGCCAGAGATTAATAATAACAAATAAATAGATGCAGAGAGGCGTATAAACACATAGTAAGTGAAAAAAGGTGACTAAACCTCAAACTCAATGCATCATGGGAATCCCTCAGCATCGTGCACCTATGATTTAGGGTCACCTGATCAAACCCTAACTATATGCTTTATAAAAAAAGCAAAGGTTTAAGCCTAATCTTCAAAGTAGACAGGGTGTCAGTCTTTCAAATCCATGCTATGCCTTCTGATGATACTGCCTAAGGGAAGCGTGTATAATGTAAACAGAATTGGTCCTAGCACTGAACCCTGTGGAACTCCATAATTAACCTTAGTGTGTGAAGAGGACTCTCCAGTTACATGAACAAATTGAAGCCTATTAGACAGATATGATTCAAACCACTGCAGCAGCATTACCTTTAATACCTACAGCATGCTCTAATTGCTGTAAAAAAAAAAAAAAAATTATCATCAACAGTATTGAACACTTGTACTGAGGTCTAGCAGGACAAGCACACAGATCACTGTCAGAGGCCATAAGAAGATTATTTGTAACCTTCACTAAAGCTGTTTCTGTACTGTGATAAGCTCTGAAACCTGACTGCAACTCTTCAAATACGAGTTCATTCTTCTGCAGATGATCAATTTTTTTTACAACTACTCTTTCAAGAATTTTTAAGATAAAAAGAAGGTTGGAGATTGGCTTATAACTACCTAAGCCGGGTCTAAATCAGAGAAAAAAGTCTGAGAATGCAGACAAAAACTCAGAGTAAGGACGAGGTGGGAATCGCCAATTACCAGAGTTTGTTCCACGGCAGGTGTGCTGCTGAGTGGGGGGAAAAAATGGGGGCTTCTGTTTATGACTATGCTTCCTCCTCACCGTTACCCAGCCATTTGGTGCTCCAAGATGGCGGGGGTAATCTGCCTGGGGAGAGCTAACGGGGCCTAAGCTACCTGCAGAAAAACTGCAAACAGGCTAAATTTATTACAAGTATCATTATTACTAAAGGACGCCGAGTAGTAACTAAACATCTGACACACAGGGCAGGAAAGTGCAGGAAGACCATGCTGCTAGCAAGCCGGCACACCATGTTAAAGAAATCTGCTCATGGTTTTTTGTGTTGACCGATACTTTTTTAAATCACCAATTATTGGTTGGAATACAAAGCACTTCATGCACACATGTATGTTTGTGGGTGAATTCAATAATTCAATTCACGTTTTGGCATTCCTGCTGTGTTTACTGTTTGAGTTATTTCCTGTTTTATTTTGATATCCTTAGTTACAACCTCTCAGTTGTACTTCCAACCTTTGTTCTGTTTCCCTGTTTTTATCTGGACCACGTGCATTTAATTAGTCAGTCAATCCCCTGAGAATACATGCCATCAGCTGTCCACGTTTCACTTGCCAGACTGACTTGTCTGGATAATAGTAAAGCTTTTGTGCGTTTGTCATGTTCCTGGATTTCTCCTATGTTTGGGTCTTGCTTCTTCTGAGAACCATCACAACTACCCTTTCAAGTATTTATTGCACAACAAAATTGTTATTTTATTTAGTTGTTTATTTGTTTTGTTTTTTCTTCATGTGCATCAATGTCCCAGGTTGTATTCACGGCATGCAAAAGAAATGTTTACTGCCTGTATCTGATATGTATGAATTTGAAATGTGTGCTGCTAGCACTTTTATGACTTCTATGAGACATATTTATGGTGTTTAACTGCTGAGATAAAAAAAAAAAAAAAAGCCTTTGAATCAGTTGCGTTTATGTGTTCGTAAAAATAAGACAGGTAGGAGTGACATCATTACTAGACTCTGTGTGTCTCTGCCTTGCAGGAGGTCCGATAAGTAGCTCGGAGAAGCTGGACGTAAAGGAGAGTGAGCTGCTGGATTCAACAGGCCATCTTTCCACTCCTGGCAACAAAAACAAAAACTGTAATTAGGAATCAGTATGCTAATATAGCATATGTCAGTACCTTAAATGAAGTCAATATGTCTGTCTTAAATACTCACTGTGTCACCAGAGGTGAGGATGGTGTAGTTATTGTGCATTTCCATGGGCCTTTGTTGAGTTTCACTGTGGGAAAGGATCAACGTTGGTTGCCTCCCATCTGACCCAAACATCTGCTTCTCGCCTTTCCCCGCTCCACTTCTGGCATCAGAGCTCAGCTTGCGGACAGGATTGGTGAGCCATTTCTTCAGAGTGGTGACAGGGTGCCGTGAGCCTCCAGACGAGGAGTGCGAGCAGGGGCTGGAGTCGCCTGAGGCCTGGTGAGGCACAGAGCTCACTGAGGGAGTGACACTGCCATCACTGCCTGCAACAGAGTAGGACTCTGCTGCAAAGAGAGCAAGAAAGAAGGGGGGAAGAGAACAGGAATAAAGTCCAGCAGCTAATTGCAGGGTATATCCTCATAGGTCAAATGTTGCAGACGGAATTCTGCACAAAAATGTTCAATTTCCTGTCTTTAGCCCACACTGTAACTTCAGTAGCTGCAGCTCCTGTATCTATGGGCTCTAAATCATTTTAAACATCGGAGCAGTTCTGTTCTCACAAGGAAAAGCTAAATAAATTCAAC
Organism: Pelvicachromis taeniatus; assembly: GCA_015108175.1. Taxonomy (NCBI): domain Eukaryota; kingdom Metazoa; phylum Chordata; class Actinopteri; order Cichliformes; family Cichlidae; genus Pelvicachromis; species Pelvicachromis taeniatus. The sequence continues at coordinate 12,348 of VURO01028987.1, read as the reverse complement.
TGGAAATCTTATAGTAAAAGTTTACTTGCATTTATTTGTCGTGCATATTCATAGGAAAACAGTTTTTTAAAGATCTCTCCTATTTTAACATTCTTTTACTGAACACTAAATAATTAGATTTATTTGGTTATGCATTAAATAAAATACAAACCCGGCATCAAAAAAACTTAAAGGACTGTAAAATATAAGTAGAATGCAATAATATGCAAAACTCAGACAACCATATTTTATTCACAATAGAGTATAGAAATCATATCCAGTGGCTAAACTGATCAATTTTACACCTCTAGAAAAAACTGGTCAATCTACATTTGGTGGCAGCAGAAAAATAAAAATAAAAGTTGGGAAAGGGGCCTACATCAGTAGACCATCCCCTCTCCTGGTTTAACAGTCTAGGAACTAACAGAAATACCTGTTGGACTTTTAGGAGAGAAATGTTCTCTGTGGCTCTGGATGGGAACATATGTTGAACTAAAATAACTTCCAGCATTGATGGTGCCTTTCCAGTATTCAAGCTGCCAAACCACGAATACTATCAGAAGCTTTTGACTGAGCAATGGTTTTGCTTTCTTCTGTTTCATGTTTTCCCAGCAGAATTTCACATTTTGATTTGTCAGACCACAGTTTCCACCTTGTAGCCTCAGCCCATTTTAAGCGACCTTTGGCCCAGAAAAGACAGCAATGTTCCTGGATCATGTTCACATGTGACTTCTTCTTTGCGTCACAGAGGTTTAATCTTTTGTTGCTCCTGTCCCAACTTCTTTGAGATGCGCTGCTGCCATCAAATTTGAAACGTGTTTTAGTGTGAATAAAATATGCATTTATGAGAGTTGCAAATGATTGCATTTTTTTCATATTTACTTTTTAAACAGCATCACAACCTATTGGGGATTTTTTTTTTTTTAAATGGAGTAGGTATAAAAAGTTAAAGTTAGTATTATGAAGCAAATGAACCTGTGTATATATCGTGTTATGTTATTTATTGTTAGTTAAATATTTCCATGGAAAACTAATGTTTTAGCTTGTCATTGTAGAGCATTTTCTTTTCAAAAGTGCCTAGTGGCTCACTAGAGAGTAAAAGCAAGGTAGCCTGTATGTCATCAGTTTAATATGCTTACCACATTTAAATGTAGGATACAGCATTTTCCTCTGAAATGTGAAACTATGTCAGAATTCTGCTAGTAAATATAACCAGTGTCCCCTGGATATATATCATGTTCATAGGATCAAACCTTTCAGATAACACAAATTAAAGGATTTTAAAATAGTCACAACTGAGATCGTCACGTTTGCACTGAATGTTCTCAGTCTGCAGCTCAGCCTGGACCAGTACCAGAGATGACACTGTTTAACACCACAGCTGGATCTGGTTTCCAGCTTTAAGTCTCTCCACTGTGGAAACTGGTATCAAATCGTGAACCACACGGTTTTAATCAACCGCTGTAACCTTAACATTTCACTCTGTTTTGCTGATCATAGCAAAATGAAATCTTTCAGGAGCCCCATTTTGTCATTTTGGACTCTTCCCAGAAGCCACTCTTCCCTGTCAGCACATTTATGTAAGCTGTAATCATAATAACAAGCTTTCTAGAAGCCAGTGGAAAACTGGGTCAGCCATTTGCCAAAACCGCCTGATGCAGCCATTAAACAAGACACCATACTGACAATAAAATACTAAATCATGTGGGATTTTTTTTTCTGCTCCATTTGAACTTCTTTGATTTTAAAAAGACTAGAAAAAAGTGTTCCCTGTATACAAAAACAGACAAATATTAAATGCACTATTCATGATATTTGCATGATGAGTGATACCGATGGATGCTTTAAGCCAGCATGAAGACATCCTACAAAACAAAACAATACATTTAATGCAGGCTGCATTCAAGTAAGATTATATACTAAAACAATGTATTTGTCTGCCGCTTTATTCATGCAGTGAACAACACAAATCCATTTCTGTAATGGGATGATTTAGACAGAGGGGAGGTGTTTGTGTCTGTTCACAGTCTGGGATGAGAGATGAACTTGTCAACAGTTTGCTTATCTTCTAAATGAATATGCTGACCAAAAATAATGGGAGAGTCTGGGAATGTAAAAAAATAACAGTGAATCCAAAACAAGATGAATTTAGAGGATTAAGGACACAGAAAACAGACGCAGTAGAAGGTGAGAAAAAGAAGTCATTACTCAGTACTAAAGATGAGGTTTTTAACTTTCTTCTCTTTATGTTAAAAAAAAAAAAACGGATCTGACTGATGCGTGCATATTTTCACTGTGCCTTCATGGGTTGGATGGTTTTCTATGTCCCTTTATCATTAGTACTGTCACAGATGTCGACCCTGTCTGGATGTACCACGCATGTTGCCCACTGTCAGCTGGGATCTACTCATATAGTATAAAATGATGGGGTTTTTTTCAGTTTATTATTTTATTTTCACAAGCAGATGTTTCACTCAGTTAAGTGACTGCAGCGTCTTTATCAGCATCTCATCAACTATGTGATCCAAATAAGTACAGAACAAATTCAAACGAGTCACTCCAAACAACCCCGAGCAGAGGCTCCCATCTGGTCTCTCTTTTTTTATTTTAATAAAAAAAACCAACTTTCAAAGTCAGGTCATTCAGGAATGCTGTCAGCCACCTCAACATCTGTTAAAATGAGGTATGTACAAATCACTGCTCGTTTTTCTGCAAATACACAAACATTTACCCCGAAATGACTCTTAGTATTTATAGTGACATCCAGATCAGTGCTGAGCTGAGCAACTCAGCTTGTCATGTTTGTTTAAAATTGTTATGTAAGGTGTCATTTTCCAACAGAGCAACATCTGGACCACCATCGGGACTTAAGGGAGTGTCGGGAGTGCATGCAAGGTTGCATGCTGCTAATGCAGTCACACATTCAGACGTTACAGATGTAAGATTTGTTTTTAAATACATAGTTTCATATTCTGCAACCCTAGATGAAAAGTGATGATTTAATCTGTACCTTTAGTGACTATTTTCAGGTGGTTTTGCAACACAAATGCTCTACTACATACAAATTGATGGATAGATTAAAATTTGGAAGAGCATGGTTTTCTCTGCATCCATGCCCAGATGGAAGGAGATGACAGTAAATGAGACCAAAACATTAAGGAGGGGTCACTCACTCCGACAGTAATCCTTTCTGGTGCACTGATCTCTGCCAGCATATTTTACTACAGTATGGAGTTTAATATGTGAGGGCAGAAACTCACTCATTGAACTGGAGAAGACCATCTGGGTAGTTTTGGATTATTTCTAGTGAGTCAGCAAACTTTACCCCAGTTGGAATCACATCCAGAGTCATTCGGAGACATGGATGTGTACACCTACAGAGTTATCAAGGAAAAGGAGACCAGCTGACCTTTTTTGAGCATTTTACTTTCTATTTTGATATTTTTCCACTTTAACCTCCTAAGACCCGAACTCGTTCATGGCATGCATTTTTAATTTCTCTTTGATATTTGGGCTGATTGGGACATGATGAATGTAAAAACAAAGCATTACCAGATTTCTTTTTT
>VURO01028969.1:0-25514 GCA_015108175.1 Pelvicachromis taeniatus | reverse complement strand
GATGTGGAGGAGCAGCGGCCCCTCCCAGATGGCCGAACTTCTCACCCTATCTCTAAGAGAGAGTCCAGCCACCCTTCAGAGGAAGCACATTTCCGCCGCTTGTATCCGCGATCTCGTTCTTTCGGTCACTACCCACAGCTCGAGACCATAGGTGAGGGTAGGGATGTAGATCGACCGGTAAATTGAGAGCTTTGCTTTTACACTCAACTCTCTCTTCACCACAACAGACCGATGCAGCGTCCGCATTACTGCAGCCGCCCGTTACTCGTGAACAAGACCCCGAGATACTTGGGGCAAGAACTCGTCCCTGACCCGGAGTGGGCACTCCACCCTTTTCCGGCAGAGGACCATGCCCTCAGATTTGGAGGTGCTGATTCTCATTCCCAACGCTTCACACTCAGCTGCGAACTGCTCCAAAGCGAGCTGGAGGCCATCATTCGATGAAGCCAACAGAACCGCATCATCTGCAAAAAGCAGAGATGAGATTCTGAGACCACCCAAGTTAAAGCCTTCCACCACTTCGCTACCCCTAGGAATTCTGTCCATAAAAATTATGAACAGAATCGGTGACAAAGGGCAGCCCTGGCGGAGCCCATCACCCACCTGGAATGGATCCGACTTATTGTCGGCTATGGGCATTAAGCTCTTGCAACGGTTGTACAAGGATCGACTGGCCCGTAGCAATGGGCCAGACACCCCCGGAGCACCCCCCACAGGACACCCCGAGGGACACGGTCGAATGCCTTCTCCAAGTCTACAAAACACATGTAGACTGGTTGGGCAAATTCCTATCCACCCTCAAGTATCCTTGAGAGGGTAAAGAGCTGATCCAGTGTTCCATGACCGGGACGAAAACCGCATTGTTCCCCTCTTGTATCCGAGGTTCAACTAACGGATGGACTCTCCTTTCAAGCACCCTGGCATAGACTTTCCCAGGGAGGCTGAGGAATGTGATTCCCCTATAGTTAGAAACAACAGTGGGAAGTCTGACACACCTTTAAAGATGGGAACCACCACCCACAATCCAGGGGTACTGCCCCTAATCTCCACTCAACATTGTAGAGGCGTGTCAACCAAGACAGCAGTACAACATCCAGAGACTTCAGGTACTCGGGGCAGACCTCATCCACCCCAGGGGCTTTGCTACCAAGGAGTTGTTTAACTGCCTCAGCAACCTCGCCCCCGGAAATAGGTGGGTCATCCCCTTCGTCCCCAGACTCTGCTTTCTCCACGGAAGACATGCCTGTGGGATTAAGGAGGTCCTCGAAGCATTTCTTTCACCGTCCGACAATGTCCCCAGTCGAAGTCAGCAGTGCTCCTCTCGCACTATACACAGTACAGGTAGAACACCGCTTTACCCTCCTGAGTCGCTTGACGGTTTGCCAGAATTTCTTCGAGGTGGTCCGAAAGTCTTTTTCCATGGCCTCTCCGAACTCCTCCCACACCTGAGTTTTTGCTTCAGCTACTGCTCGTGCCATGTTCCGCTTGGCCTGTTGGTATCCATCAGCTGCCTCCGAAGTCCCACAGGCTAACCAAGCCCGGTAGGACTCCTTCTTCAGCTTGGTGGCTCTCCTCATGTCTGGTGTCCACCATGTGGTTTGGGGGTTTCCACCACGGCAGGCACCGACCGCCTTGTGGCCGCAGCTCAGTGCAGCAGCTTTGGCAATGGAGGTGCTGAACATGGTCCATTTGGACTCAATGTCCCCAGTCTCCCTCGGAATGCTGTTGAAGCTCTGGTGTGCGTTGGAAGATCTCGCAGACCGGGGCCTCTGCCAGGCATTCCCAGCACACCCTCACTGTACGTTTAGGTGCACCGGGTCTGTCCAGCGTCCTCCCCCGCCACCTGATCCAACTCACCACCAGGTGGTGATCAGTTGACAGCTCAGCCCCTCTCTTTACCCGAGTGTCCAGAACCTATGGCCTTAGGTCTGCATATTGCAGAATATGTTTAAGGTTATCTGCTATAAAAAGCCAGGCAAGGAAAATCTTCATGTTTTTCTGTTTTGTCCTCAGTTACTTTGACACAAAGGGACCTGCTGTGATGCTCACACCTCTGATAAAGTGTCAGCTTTCTTTTTATTTTGATATAAAAATATGTACTGATAAATGATCACAATAATAATTTTTCTGACTGTCTGAGGCAAAATTTCCACGATTCAAATCAAATCGAATTGGGACCTTGTGAATCAGAATCAAATCAATTCTAGAAATCAGTGACGATGCCCATCCCTAACTAAGTAAGTCAGCAGTCTGAGAGTGAAGTGCTCTATTGTGATGATATGGTAACATGAGGTCTTTAAGATAAGATGGAGCCTGATTATTCAAGACCTTGTAGGAGGGGGATTTTAAATTCAATACTGGATTTAACACTGAGCTAATGAAAAGAAACCAATATTGGAGAAATATGCTCTCTCTTTCTAGTCCCAAAATGCAGCAGCAAGTCTGTGTTGATGCTGCTGCATGTTGGATCAACTGAAAGCTTTTCAGGGAGTTTTATTTTTGGACAACCTGATAATAATGAATGACAGTAGTCCAGCCTAGAATTAATAAATGCATGAACTAGTTTTTCAGCATAACTCGGATGCAGGATGTTTCTACTTTTAGAGATATTTAAATAAAACACTGCAACATAATTGATTAATATGCACACTGAAGGAAATATGCTGGTCAAAATTCACTCTCAGATTCCTCACAGTGTTACTGGAGGCCAACGAAATGCTATCAAGAGTAAGTCTCTGGTTAGACACCATGTTTCTAAGATGTTTAGGGCCAAGTACAACAGATTCATAAAAAATTAATTTAGAAGCATTAAAGCAGATGTCATCCAGGTGTTTGTGTGTTGAAGAGATTCTTCCAGTGTAAGTTATTGGTTTGTGTTATCTGGCTTCACAGGTAGATAAAGTTGGGTATCATCTGCATAAACTGCAGTCTGGTACTAGCGCAGAACCCTGTTGGACTCCATAATTAACCTTAGTGTGTTGAGAAGAATCCCAATTTACATAAACAAATCTGCTAGCCTATTTTATAAATAACCATTTGCCAAGTAGCTCACAACATAGCTAACTACACTGAGTGCTTGCTATCTTTTATAGTACTTTAGCCTGCAACCTTTAGTGACACGTTTAATAACTACTTGTAATAAGAAAAACTAATTCAGGTGGGTTGGCTACAGTGTAAATTACCCTACTGCAAACTTGGAAGCCAAGGTTAATGTTTGGTTTATCTTATTATTTAATGTTATTGTAACTGTTACTGTGGTTAGTGGTTTGGTTAGTTTTGGGCACAAAACTACTTTATTAGGTCTAGGAAATGATAGCAGACTGTACAATAGCTGTAAGGCTGTTCTAGAATTGCTGTAACACATGCATTACCAACACTAATCAAAACCTTGTGGGTATCTTTCAGTTCTCAGTGGCTTTGAATCCAAAAAATGGGATTGAGGACTGGCTCTGAGATTAGTAATAGATTCTTAATTACAAAACAATCAAAAAATACAAACTTAAATATAATAAAAATAAAACTGTATACATGCAGATGTCATCAGAATATAAAACCTATCTGTTGTTATTAGAATTTAAAGAATTTACAAAATTATGTTTCACATACAGTGCACAGCAAATGACATAAACATAAAAGCTTGTTAGTGTTCTTCCCACTGCTTTTTATTAGTAAAATAACTATTTACTAAAGTTTAGTCCTCAGTTGATTAGCAATGGTTATTACAAAGGGTTACAGACAGATGGTTCATCTGATCATGTGTGGTGTGTTTTTTTGAAACCGTATGCCCTTTTTACAAACAGTTTCCAAGGACATCTTTCCAGATGGTACTGGACTGAACCATCTGGGAAGATGAAACTGTCAGAGGAGGACTGAAGTAACAATTTCTGGAGTTTGACTCCAAGTATGTGTTGATCACGGCTGTCACGACACCATATTTTCTCTACGTGTTTACTGTAGCAAAAAGAATTCTCTTAAATGCTACCGAATAATGTCTGATAACATTTTTTAATGCACTGTTATCAGTCAGCTGTGTGTTTTGCCTCTTTTTGGCAAATTATTTCTAATTAGAGTGAAGGGAGGTAGAGAGTCTGTATTCATAACTTTTACAAAAACTATAACATACATAATTAAAGGGTACACACTGATACACAAATCAATATTTCTATGTTTGGTATTTCTATGTTTGGTGTCTTAATAGGAACCCACTATTACACAACATGTAATGAGTATGTAGTATTAAATCTAAAAATCTCACAGCACCATCTGATCTTTGTGCATAAAACAGCTGCAGCTCTGATGAACAACAAACTTCTGTGGTCTGTCTTTTCCAGCGCTTCTCAGCACCCACACAGCACTGCACCACTCACTGGACAAACAGCAAAACTCCATGACACACACACACAAAAACCATCAAAGAATACAAACAGAGTTAAAGGAATTATTACAAATTGACTCGACTCATTCCATTAAAACTCGGTTTAGGGAGCTTTTTAAAAAAAATCTATATCAATTTGTAAGATAATGGATTTATTTACTTAGCATTTGAGCCAAATGTCAGGGCACACCTCAGCTCTCTCCATTTCAAGTTTTCCTCTGTGTGGATGAGAACAATTTCGTACTTGAGAACTAGGAAAAACACACGTGTGCATACCTGTAGGTCTTATTTTTCAAAAATGAAAACAAAAAAAAACATTTACAGATTTGCTTTTAATTACATCAAGACACCTGTGCCCAATGCCAAACCCACAGATAGCTTTCGTCAGATGTCAAGTGTCTTAAAAATATTGTTGATATAAGTCTGTAGCACCTCTTCTTTTGCTTATGGAACAAAGCCCTTCATCAGCCTTTATTCTGCTGTACAAAAAAAAAATGTCTACCAACAATCCTAAAGCCAATCCTTGGAGCTGAGCATAAATAAAAGGGGTGTTTAGGGCGGCAGAAAACAAAGGTAGAGTCCAGAGGAAAATAAGATTGTCATGATTTCGGCTGCTGCCCCCGCGACCCGGCCCCGGATAAGCGGCAGAAGATGGATGGATGGATGGATGGACTCTTTAAAAAAGTTCCTGCCTTCAGATGCTAAGTTTCTCATCTACCGCCAAGAGACGTATTGAGGAAAGGTGCCAGGCGTTGAAATGTGCTCACTGGGTGAAAGTAACACCAGTGAGCAGCTTTGATTTGTCTGACACAGCACATGCAGAGTGGAAATGTGAAGAAACGTGACTAAAGGTGACAGTGCCTCAGGGTTTTCAGCCTATAGTCTATTTATTTACATTTTGGTAAATCCTTAACATGATGCTTCCTCTTGCTGGCTGATCCTGCTGTAACCATGGAAACAGATAGCAGAAACACCTGGATTAGAGAAGGAAAAAGAGTTCGATTTTTCCCAGCCAGCTAGTAAAACGAGCACCGAATGGATTCCCCTTTTAATTTATATCAATACAAACACGTTGGCCACACCCTGAAACCGCTCACTGCAGTTTAAGCTTTGAAATCTGAAAACAGATATCATCAAACTGGTTGTTCCTAATGGGGTTTAAGCGAAACCAGTGAGACCATTTTTGCCTTGAAGACATTTTTAAATGACTAAAGCGGCTTGCTGCATATGATGAACAGCAGCCATCTGGTTCTTGCAAGCAGGAAGAAGTAGAGTCTAAAAATGATTGCCAAATGCTATTTGACCCACATCTGTAACATTTCAGCAGCTCCCCACTCCAAGGACAAGCTGCAGCGAGCCATCTGCACTGCTGAGAGGGACAGCAGCTGCAATCACCCGACTACTGGGAAACCGTTGTCCTTCATGCACAGGCTGTGTTTATGGCTAAACTCTACCATTCAAATAGAAAAAGAAGGGAAAAAAGCATCAGTTGACAACCTCACCTCTGGAAGATAGTGTGACTTCAGAGTAGCGGAGTTATCAAAGATGATGTATAGGATGTGAGTCCTGCCTAATTTGACAAATTTGAAGAAGTCCTATGGGAACTCTGGTGTCTGTGTGCAAATCTGTAAGATACAAATTTAAGCACAGTGCTTTTATTGAGTTGGAACCATTTTTTATATGAAAACCTGTCAACATGCATAGTTTGACAAATCATTGCAATACCCTATTGAAATAACTTTAATAAAAAAAAAATTAAGTTCAGTATATTCCAGCTACTACTTTTTTTTTATCTTCACTGAAACGAAAAAGCTTTACTGAGTCGTAGAATTTTAGGAGGGAAAAAAACAGACAATTGAAATAATTTCTAAAAATTAAATTAATGAATATTCTGAACAACCAAACCACAAGAAAGTAATCCCCCTTTTTTGGCTTGAGTTGGGTTAAAGTTGAGTTTAGATGCTCACTGTGAGGCTAGAGCCAAGCTATCTGGCTTAACTTGTCAATAAAAACAAACAAGCTAACAAACAAAAAACTGATGTAGGAGTAGACCACTTAGCTAGTCCAGAAAAATTAAAGCTTTAAAAACTCACTAATGTATTGTGAATTGTTAGGGTCCGATAACAATTCTCAAAATGAGCACAATCCTTGAATAGCACTCATATGTGTGGTTAGCTTTACAGCTTATTACAAAAGTTGTCCTGTTTTCCAAACACAGCTGCAGTTAGTAAATTGCATGTAGTTAATCAATTTGCATGCTTGATTTAAATATTCTCCTCCCTGTATTTTGTATCATGAGAAAGAAAAAACCCTTGAAGCACTTAGTGAACTTCTCTTGTCACAAAGAGTGATACAGTACTTTTTTAATGCCAGTTTGTGCTTTTGTAAGAACAAAAGAAGAATGCATTACATAAATCTGTTATTTGTTGTTTTAGGTTTTACACGGACTACATAAGTGAGTCATGAGTTGAACGTTGGATGTGCTAAATTCTGGTAAACCTACGCTGTTTCAATTATTTTTTACTCATCGGCTAAAAGGGGGATGGGATATTGTCGTCACCCCGCTAGCTGACGCGGACGCCTAAGTTTGTGAATGAGATAACTTGGGAATGAGGCATTGTAGGATTTTCATATTGATACCATAGGTGCATCTACTAAAAATCTCAGATAAGTCCGACTTTCAGTGACCTAAACCTCAAGGTCAGAGGTCTGGTGGCCTGTGCTGAGGCTACGTGTCTGTGCTAAGCTAAGCTAGTTATAACTAGTGGTGGTATCTTCATTTTCTGCATTTGGAGATAAAAGTGTTATCAGTCTCCTTAGTTTGAGGTGAAAAGTGTACTTGAATAATACTTTTACTTTAAATAAGCACTAATTATAATAGCTAGAAATATAGCAAATACAGTACAACTGTTATTTAAGGATGTCAGCATATAGCCAGTATCTAGATAGATAGATAGATAGATAGATAGATAGATAGATAGATAGATAGATAGATAAAGCTTTATTAATCCCTGGGATGGGGATTAAATTGGGAAATTCAGTAACTGTTAAATAACCGTACTGTTTCAGATTTTTAAGAAAGCGTAAATAACACAGCCCAAATGATTGGCTGACATTGCGGAAGATTAGGGGCCAGTATTAAAACATAATTTTTTGCCATTCAGCACAAAAGAGAAAAATTATAAAGCAGTAGGCATTGTACGCAAGCTAGCTACCAGATCTTAATGTACGAGTAAAGAGAGATAAGAAAGTCAAAAGACCATCAGAGTTAAAACAAGCAGAGGACTGATAAAGTGTCCACATACAAATAAATTGAAACAAATGTTCCTTAGATTTTTCTCACTGTTTCTGTTTCATAACTCAGAAACAACTACCTTTAACAAAGAGTGTAAAACCATGAGGCAGACCATTAAATGATGCCTAAATGAGCTATTGTCGTCATATTGTCCTGCGATACATTTCAGTGTTTTTGTAAATATGTGACAGAACACAGAAAAAGACAAAGATGCAAGAAAAGTAGACAAACAATGATGCAATCAAGAACAACCAGTTTCCAACATTTCTAGCATTTATCTTCACTGTTTGCAGTATTTATCCACACTAAGCCCAAAGAAATGTAGTTTAAATGTATAACCAGCAATTTCACAACCAACATTCTATTTTGTCCCAAAATTGCTACAAAGGGGTACGTCTCACTCATCGCAGCCACAACCCTCAGGGGGTGACACCTGGTCGGTCAACCTGTGAAATTTGCCCCCATAGACGGTAATTCTGCGTGAATTGTGACTGATTCACCTGTGTTTTTATTTGAAAGCTCATCTCATTTATGAGCGTGCTACTGTTTATCTGTTTGCATTGTTACTAAACGTAACATTTCAAAGAAGAAGTTTGACATCTTCAAGTTAAAAATTCACAGAAATCTGGTTTTTGCAAGTTAAGAAGAAGGTCTGAAACTTTAGGAAACATAAACAAGTAAAAAACAATATGTTCTACTTTGCATGCCTCATGCTCTTAAATATAAGTGAAGCTCCTACACTTCCTTTCTCTTGTACCATCACCTGTTACCTTCGTACGTCATCCAGCAGAACTGGGGCTGCACTGGACTCCTACCTATATAAGTACAGCTTAATGAATTTAGAGCAGGGTATCGCTGACGCAAATCTTCCAAATATAATTTAAATTGAAGTGTGCAGCTTCACCGGCTGACCCTTGGAGAGTCTTGACTAGCAAACATGTTACATAAACACTCGTTCATTTCAGCAGAAGGAGATAAAAGATGACATCAGGTGTTGTGTGGATTGGTAAAAACTCATATATTCCCTTTATGAATGCATAAATAACAGGGGAGGGGGGGTGTAACCCATTTACTCCTTAATAAAAAGACTTTCCCCTTAGACAGATATCGCCCAGCTTTGTAGGTGTGTGTGCAGTCCAGTGTAATTGTGTGTGGGTGTGTGGGAGACCGAGCGAGCACACACTGTACTGTGTAGATTGTACTCAGCTCCCTGAACCAAATATTATAGATCTTGGAAGGAGTGTGGGGGGGGGCTCTTCGTTCAGCTTCCTTCGGTTTAATGAGAACCAAGCAGTGGGTAAGATTTTACTGTTTATGAATCGCCACCAGGCAATAGAGGGAGATGCTCGCTGCACACATTTATTCATACAAAGAAGAGGCTGTTTCATGAATTAACCCCACAAATTACATTTCTATGAATACCTAAATAATAAAAATCATCTCCAATCGCTTGTAAATGAGTAGTATAGCATTCATTTATTGCCTTAATTATTTAGTGAATCGAGGTGACTCATAAGCTAGCGTCATTACGACTTTGTTCGCACAATTTGAAGATTATAGTGCAAATAGATGCAAATGGAGGGCTTTGTGTCCCCACTCAGGTTAATCCCACGATACACAGAATAAATTTATAATTATGGTAATAGGGCTTGGACGACAGCCAAAACAGTCTAATGCTATAATCTGCCTTTTTTTTTTGGGGGGGGGGGGGTGTAAGAACACTAGAATATCAGATGTAGTCACAAGTGCACCGGCTGTCTTGCTAAACTGACATGGGATCAGTCAAAGAGTTCGGTTCTCTACAACTTTCCCACGAGCGACTTTGTTGCTTTAACGCGAAGAAGCAAAAACCAGAGACGCCCGTCACAGCTGGAGACACTGTGCTGATTTAATTAGACTTTGTGTCCATCAGGTAAACAATGAATTATGCATTATTCGGCTCCCCGTGTGCGAGCACAACAATGGAAGATACCGAGTACCAAACAAAACGAGTGTATGGGATGTGTTTAGCACTTTCAGGCTGTCTGTGGTGAGGTTAAAAGTGTTCCGAAACATTCGGCTTATTCCTTTAGCTTTTCTCAAATCTCATGGAAGATTCAAAATGCCGATTAAACTCGATCTGTTATATTAACTTATGTCATAATCGAATGAGCATTGTTTAAGTCTTTTGCCTTTAATGATTAAATGCATTACAAATGCAGGTTTCATGAGAGGGCAAAGAGCCACTTTTAGAGGAGACACAGTGTGAATTTAAAAAAAAGAAACTGTCCAGGAAGAGTTTAAGGTCCCTGTGGTGAGGAGGCTTATGCCTTATACATCAAAACTTTACTGTGCAGCTGTTTTCAGGCAACTTATACGTAACATGGCTGCTTCAAAATATGGACATCTATCACTGAGTCTTAACATTCCCAATGACTATGTTTGCTGGGTAGTTTGATATTTAAAGCCTTATCCTCTATGTTGTCATGGGAATCTATCCTCGTAAAATCTCAATAACAGGACGAAACAATTATTAGATGTAAACTTTATAAACAAGGGCCCACAAGTGAAGAGCACAATGTCCACAATGCTGTTAGATCACAAGTCGTTGTGATGTATAATACATTATATAGACCAAAGTATTGGACCACTTAACTCTTTCCCCCTTTGACGCCTGTTAGATGTTGTTAAATTTAGGTGAGTTTGAATTCAGGTGTTTTCAGTTCCAGTGTCACAGGTGTTTGAAATCAAGTGCCTAACCATGCATCATTCTAAAGACCTCGCTGAATTCGAGCGTAGCGCTGTAACAAGTCAATTTGTAAAATCTCGTCTCTTCTAGAGCCACGATCAGCTCTAAGTCATAAACCCTAACCCTAATTGGAAGTGTTTCTGAACCACGGGAACTCAGCCACAAAGTTACAGAGTGAAATCATTGGGTGTTCAAGCACATAGTGCATGAAAGTCTCCAACGCTCCGCCGACTCAGTAACAGAGAGATCCTCTGGTATTAAGATGGACATTAAAACTGCACCAGAAACTTCATTGCAATAGATTTTCTTTCCGAGCAGCTCCTGTAGGTGTACTTTTGTCCATATAGTGTATGATATTTAAGAAAAAACATGCAAGCCCCCCTACATTGGAGACTGTTGTTGATGGATGGATCCATTATATAGCCTACCTGATGTTGGATGTAAGTAATGAACTCAGAAGAAAGACTTCAGAGAAGCCAACACAAGCTTCAATTTCCATTACAGTAAAAAATACAGCCAAATCAAATGTTACCCTTTATAAGCAGCAACTTACTTTTTTCTATTATTATTATTATTATTATTATTATTAATAATAATAATAATAATAATAATAATAATAATAATTCTTTCCTACTTTTTTCTTTCTTTGTACATTTTGACATTTCAAAATGAGACACCACTTTGTAAAAATGTGGAAATAAAAGTTAATATTTAACCTGGTGTAATGTTTTAAAGTGGCATTTTATGACACTTTAAAACATAAACTCTTTTAAAACTAGTAAAGTCTTTTGACCAGAGAAAATTTCAAAAAGCTACTTTTTGCTGTTCTGTTGCCACAAAGAGTCACTCCGCATGTTTGATTTTGCAACATTTGATGCTAGATGCAACCCCAAAGGGGATCTCTGCTAGCAGCTGGAATCAAACCAGCAACCTTTTGTTTCCCTTGGAAATATGTTAACCACAATAACATTGGAGGCCTTAGAAAGGTTTTAGAAACAAACCACTTTTATTTTTTAAATGGTCAACCATATGGGTGTTTTCATAAACGAGAGATCACTAGAAGGAATAACCGGTCGCTGCAGATGGCCCCGCCCCTCCCTGAGCCTGGTTCTGCTGGAGGTTTCTTCCTGTTAAAAGGGAGTTTTTCCTTCCCACTGTCACCAAAGCGATTGCAAAAAGGGTTATATGACTGTTGGGGTTTTCTTTGCCGTCTTTGTATTATTGTAGGGTCTTTACAATATGGTGCACCTTGAGGCAATTGTTGTTGAGTTGAATTTAAAGGAACTGAAAACGATTTATTGATATATAGAACTGAATTAAGCTATTTTTCTTAATTCTATCTGCCCATCAAAGCAAAACAGAATTCCAGCAGTGATAGGAATGATGGCAGGACCCCCTGGAGTCCAGATGCTGATGGTGGAGATGAAGATGGAGGTTTGATTTGAGCCTGAGTAAAATGGGCGAGGCAGAGATAGGGAGGAGTGGGTTGCACAAAGGCATCTGCAAGGAAGAATGACAGATGGGCAGTGAGTTTTAAATAAAGAAGGCGGGCAGAACGATGATTGGACTAGACCTGTGATGTCAGCAAAAAGCTTGATAGCGTGGGAGAGCGGAAGTGCTGTAAAGCACAGACTAGTCACCAAACACCTGGGAAGCAGACAGATGTGACACTGCAGAGTTTCCTTATTAAACTTATGCATAAGCTTCACTATAGGTGTGTTTTATCTGACTGATTCTGGGTTTTTTTTTTTAAAGATTTTTCATCGCAGTTCAGAGTGCGTTTGCTCATTTTAGATTAGTTTTAGTTTTCATTTTCTAACAGGAATGTTGCAATAAGAAAATAGAAACAAGAACACAATTTAAGGGGCAAAATTTAAGAACATCAGAACGGCGATCACAATATGAAAACTTCATAAAGACATGTGATTCACCATCATGCAGACATCCCATGTCTCTATCAAAGAATGTACCAAAGCCCAATTAGACAGGTTAGGTCATCAGATGTGACCAAAGTCTAGTTTTTATTTATATTACTGTAATTTCAAAATTGGTTTTTCTTCACCTACTTCAACTTCTACTAATACTTTGCATACATAGCGGCCCTGTTAAATAAACTGATCTTAACTGGAAGTACAGACCACACAGGTTCAAGTTCCCCCTCTTGTCTCCTTCTACGTTTTAAAAGTCTATCCACACCTCCCAAATCCCTGGCTAACCGGCGGAGCTTTGGCGGGAGTGGAGTGGACATGGGAGACTCAGATGGAAATCGATTTAATGGTTGGAGCTCACGGGGATGGGAAATGTGTCAGCCATGATCCAAGCCTAGCTCGGTCTTATTACCACCTAATGCACTTCACTTTGGTATCAGTCCAGCGCTTTAAAGCTCTACATGATTGCTTGGCCATTCCTTTGTGGTTTCTCATTAACTCAGGAACGCTGAAGGAATGAAAGGCAAGGTTTCACCAAGCTCCACTACCTTTCTTTGCACAAGAATTAAATATTTTAGGAGAAGCTAAATTCCTGCTCAAGGTGTTATGCTTGCCTCCTCGGACAGTGTGTGTTTACCAAACAAAAGAAAAAAAGCACAAGTAGCTGTATTCGTTTGCAAATAATATCCGTCAGTGCACTTGTGTTCACTGAAAAGTACCTCCATATTTTTAACCATTAAAGACGTATAGATGTATAAATTTTCTTATTTATGCTGTAAAGAGCTACGAATTCTAAGAGATCTTCTTATCTGTAACTTACAATGATCATGCCTGTGAACACACTGGCAGATATCACCATCATGACACAATGTCCCACTCACAATATTCCACGACAGATGACAATACATGTCATGATATGGATATCAACATTAAAAAAATATGCTCAACATTTAATTAGCAGCTCAGTCAAAAATGCAATAATGGTGCACACCAACAGATTTCATTGGATAAGAATGGATATTGTTGATAGGGAGAGTTCCCAAACCCTGCTTTGTTACAGGGAGAGAAACCGTAACGCTGCAGCCGCCCTGGATGCTCATCGCACATCTTTTTGAAGCCGATAGCCGGTTGCTTGCAGGCTCTGCGTTCGTAGGAAGCCTTGTGATGTATTTACTTTGAGGTCATGACCATGTCATTCAAAGATATTCTTCACTGCCACTGGTAGTTGCTTCAGCTGCCAGCATACCTAGACAGTAACTAGACAGAACCCACACAAACATGAGGGGAACATAAAAACCTCCTCACAGAAAGCCTTCAGATTGAAACACAGGACCTTCTTCCTACGAGGCAAAAATGCTAACCACCTCAAAATTACCATTTTAACAATTTAACATTAAATTGGGCGTTTCTGACTAAATTGACCCAAATGACCTTTGGTTTGTAACTTTGCTGCCAAAATATTAACACTGCAGTAGCCAAGATGCTAACAATGAGGCTTTAAATGCTGAAACCAAAGTCAGTGGGCAGCATCATGACAGCTACGTCCCAACAACGCTCCTCTGACAGCTTTCCTCCCTTCCAGTCTAAGTCCTTCCAACCAATCACGAGACAGGATGGACATTTAGCACAGACTGGATATAAAATGCTTGATTGCTGTGATATCATTAAGTCCCATGATGAAGACTTCAGCTTGTCCTAATGTTTGGAAACCAGGTGTGGTGATGAAAGGTGGTAGGGGCTTGTGAATCATAAGCTAGGTCCACCCTAATGCAGGCTCTGTGTCTTCCATTTTCACTTAATAGATACAATATGTTATAAATCAAACATCACATGTATTCAGTAGAAATTAAAAGTAGAGGAATTCATCACTAGTGTTTACTGATCACACATGAAGGTAGTTCAAGATTCATTTTCCTCATAGAAAATAAAACTTTTCTTTGTAACCAGAGATGTTGCCCCCTACTGGTCATTACAAAGAATGCAGGTTTAAACTTTTGGCTTCACTTTTTAGACCCAGAAGTCCATCTTTTGGCATGTGCTTATTACATGCAGATTTTTGGTGTTATGTGGGACTCTTAAGCCACTGCACCACCATGTCATAATCGACCCAGAAAATCCTTGATGTGATGCAGGAGTCTGTTTCCAGCACGACTGAGTCAATGATGAGAAGATTTCTCTTTGGTGAGCATCAGGTGTTACAGACTTTTCACCCAAGTGTACCTCAAACTAAGATTTAGCTTGAGAACCAACTTCCTTGTCCCAAAGAATAACAAGTTGAGTACTCTTTAAAAATA
This sequence comes from Pelvicachromis taeniatus, assembly GCA_015108175.1. Lineage (NCBI taxonomy): Eukaryota > Metazoa > Chordata > Actinopteri > Cichliformes > Cichlidae > Pelvicachromis > Pelvicachromis taeniatus. The sequence goes on along the minus strand of VURO01028969.1, from coordinate 10,894 downwards.
TACTACTAACAAACTGGAGTGCAAAACTCAAGAAGAGAATAATTTATCCTCAGACGTTAAGTCCTCCCACACACACACACACACTGGGCAAGAGACATTTGCATTACAGAGCCCATTAAAGGTTACATCCGCCAGCTTGTGTGTGAGTCTGCAGGTGTGTGCACATTCGCAGCTGCCATTTCCACACGTGAGCGACTCGCGCTCACACTGGCCTGTGTGTGAAGCTGGTGTACCACCCTCCCACAGGTGACTGTCCGTTTCTGCTAGCCTGGCTACCTGAGATGTGAGGAGAAGCATTTGCCAGGACTCTAAACTCCTCTTCATCTAATGAAATGTCACTGGACTTGAAATAGCCCATCGAGGAGGCTTGTGTGAGAATTGTCCTTTCAGCTGGTGAGGTGTTACCGCTGTGCCAAATGTCAGCTCTGTGAGGATCAAGCAGAAGAGGCCTGCAAGGGCCAAGTTGGCCTCAAAGCCAACAAAGATCTGAGCCATGGGTGCAAAGAGTAACTGTCACAAACACTGCAATTTTGTGCGGGGATTCAATAACGCAGCTGTTAAAATGATACATACGATTAAGCCACTTACAAAGCAGGGCTACAGTTATCAACCCTATTTGCCCGAAGGCCTTCTGGGTAGCAGAACCCTTCTAGCACTCAAAGGTTAAAAGTGTAACATAACCCTTTGTCTCCTGCTGGTGACAGTTCACGTCGCCTTTTTTGTTGTTTTTGCCTCCCTTGCATGTTTGATAAAACTTGACTTTAAGGATGCTGCAGTTTTAAACTTGTTTGCATCGGCTGTTTGCCAAGGCATGCTAGCAGCTGTGACGCCGCGGGTACAGCTGTGCTTTGAGATGAATCCTGACATCAGCATACCAATATGCTCACAATCATAACTCTGGCATGCTGGTATTTAGTCGGGGCACTGTATGCGCAAAGTACAACACAACAACATTAGTACGACATCTGATTTGCTGGTGACAAGGTTAGCGGGAATGTCAACTTTGTCCTGATCGTTTTGTAATATGAAGGTAGTGAGTTGTGATATCACCCACATGTTGGTATGGTAGCCCCATAAAACTATCTATTGACCCTGAAGGAGAGATCAGAGGTCAGATGTGGCATGATATTTAAAATCTTTATACAGTACTTTATAAACGTTGTCAATACACACTGTAATTATAAAAATAATAGTTTCAACAAGGTTTTGTCAATTTTGACCCAATAAATCATCAGACCTCAGTGGATGTGAGCCAAATTTTAATGAATTGTTAAAATCACCTCACTCTACAATACTACTAAGTTTTATGAGAACTTGTGCTAGCAAACTCATGACCTCCATGGCAGGGTATAAAAAAGTGATAACTTTTAGACGCATCAACAATCCAAAAATCTGATATTGTTGTGTAACAATGGAAGCGTACACCACTCGCCATTTCACCACCATTCATTACACCAGTGCAAAAAACATCAACGATCATAACAAAATGAAAAAGTCGTGATCCACGGAGGTCCCATCTTATAAGCAACATGACACAACGGATTTTTCTCCTGACATCCATCTGCAGTAAACCCCAAGGTCTCCATCCATGTCCCATGTCAGGACTTTTTAGGCAACACAACATGAGGTAAGTAGATCGACCAGTTTAATGTACTATTAACTGTGGTAGTGAATAATTTTTAATGTTGCCTTTTATGGCATACACAAGAGTTATGTTGTAGTCTTTTTACTACAAGCCACATCCACCCGTTGACAGATGGACTGGGGGTCAAACCACCAACCTCTGATTGGTAGATGATCCACTCTTACTGAGCCCCATTGATGGAATGTTAAACTGGTGTCCCTGCTGTTTTACCACTTAACCACTGGTGAGGTTGAGGAAAATTAGGGTTGGGATCTATTTTTATTTCATGCAAAACAAGCATACTTTCAGAAACTACACTAAGAAAGACGCTATCTTTCAAATCAGTTCTCTTGCAATTTGACCTTACGCTATGCCTGGTGTATGATTAACGCTCAGGTATGTTAAATAAATAAAAAGTTATTACAAATGTATTGATGTGAACTGAACCTCATGCCCCTGCTGACTCTATCCATGTAACTGCTGACCTGGTGGATGTTGAGGTTCAAGCAGCAGTTTCATTTAATTGTAATTGGTAAACCTATTAGTACATTTTCCATTTCTCTCCATGTTTTCCAGCTTATTTTGTTCCAACAGAGTAGCTACAGTGATGAAAATTATAGCCTGTTAGGAAAATATTAAGCAAATGCATCAACTGTATCTAATGATTTGAATGTAATGGTGATAAAAAGCATTTCAATGGGAAAATTGGCAATTACCAAAGAGGACCACATACAGTTTTTCAGAACATTACGTCACAGTTTTCATAATCCGAAACAGTCAGTCACAAAAACAGTTTGAGTGCTGAGACTAATATAATGTCAACCTGACACAAAGCTGAGAGAAACAGCATTTAAAGGGATATATTAAGTCATATATATGCTGTTATTACGAGTCTATGTACAGGGTCAGAGTCTTCCTGCCCCGAACGCCCTGATAGCGAATAGTACCAAACAGGTATTACCACAAACAGCAGTTTGTTGGTTGGTGGATTGTTGCCATAGTCTCCTCATATATGTTTAGATTAGGCTCTTCAGATATACTTTGGATGTTAATGTTTGGACAAAAATTGAGAAACTTGTGAATTTCCAATATATTTTAGTCATAATCAAAGTTGTGAAAAACAAAAGCACACCGTCTTTCAGTTCCCACGGTTTCCTGTATCGGGTCATGATAAAAGTCATCTTGTTGATAGCAGGCACTAAAATATTTTGAATACAACCTCAGATATTACAGCATTTAAATTTTTATAAAACAAAAACGAATCCAAAATGTAGAAAATCTAAGTACACCCCGTGATTCAGTAACTTGTAGAACCACCTTTAACAGCCTTAACTTAAAGTAATTTTTTCTCTGTAGGACGTTATCAGTCTCATATTGTTGTGGAGGAAACATAGATGACATGTCTTTGGGGCATTTATGCATAAGGTGGAGTCTGAACTTTCACTGGGTCATTGCAACACTTTGAGTCTTTTCATTTTGAACTTGGGGCAATTTGTTTTGTTCTGGGACCCAATGACAGCCAAGCATTAGCTGTAGGACAGATATACAGAGGAGTTCATGGTCAACTCAATGACTGCAATGCGCACAGATTCTGTTACTGCAAAAGTAGTCCAAGCATCACCCTTCAGTCACTGTTCTTCATAATCGGTATGAAGTGTTTGTGCTGATATACAGCGTTTGGTTTTCGTCAAACATGGTGTCACTTATGGCCAAACATCTCCTATTTTGTAGTTTCTGTCCAAAAGGATTTTGTTCCAGTAGTCTTACTAATTGATCAGATGCAACTTTGCAAACCTAAGCTGTGCTGACATGTTCTTTTTAGGGAGAAGAGGCTTTCACTTGGCAGCCCTTTGGCCTTTTTGTAATCGTACTGTTCTAAACTTTAACATTTACCATGCTAACGGGCTAACTGGGTCCTGCAGCATCTGAGATGCATACAGAGCAAATTGTTTTTTTGCAGTTTCTCTCTGCATTTCATGACCTTTAGCTTCCTACTTTAAAGGCTCACTCGTTCGTTCCTCCTACTTCAACCAACAGATATACGTGTTTTGCTTACTGAAGGATTGATGTTGTCCTAGTTAGAATGAAGAGTAAACAAAAATCAATAGTTCATAATGTTCACAAGGATTGTAGTGAAGAAGCAGGACTTTGGTTTGTCTACCGGAGAGCTCAAGTCAACGTCAACACATTTTTTCTTTCATTCATTTTAAGTGAGCATTTAAATGAAACAGGACCAGTGCTCATGGATCCTCTATGTAATTGGATAGATATAATTTATAGGTGTAATAGAGTGCTTTGTCGATCACTATTGACTTTCTTCCTTCTACTCCGCCACTGTCGCTACTCTCAAAGTCCCTTCTAAATGGTGCCGGGTGAAGGTGTTAGCATATATGATGTTTACCATGATCTTAGTCTAGTACACATGTCAGAAAAAGCCCTTTCCATGTACACCAGGCGACAAGATCTTTACCAAGTATAAAGTGGATTTGTATCCATTTGTCATTTGACCATTTCTGCTTTACGTCACACAACAGAAAAGATGTGAAGTTCTAAATAAGGAACAGAGTCTACAAACTGAAAATAGATTAATATGGACAGGAGCTACAATATTCTGTATTCTTTCATACTCAGTTCAATGATCACTCCACGTTGTTCAGTTCAGTTGCTCAGGTTGTTTTCGTTGCATCATTACTTACTCATGACTGTTAGTGTTAACGATTATCACTGTTTTGTCACCGACAGCGCAGATTGCAGCTCGACTCACTGTAAAAGCAGATAGCTGTCATCTTGCCGATGCTGACTAAGAGCGGGCAGTCACTCGCCATTAGTGTTACGCAAGCGAAAACTAATGATTAATGATGTTGTTTAAACATGGTAATTACATATTTCACCTTGAGATTGGATAGTAACATTACTCACTGCTACCTAACATAATGCAATTAGACTGATTGATTAAAAAAATAAAAAGAAATTAAAGACTCTATAAGAACAGTCTGATGGGCGACTGTCATATTACTGGAAAAGTTTGAGTTGTCATGTCATTAACTTTTCTGCGCTATGATTCAGTCTGCTGATTTGATTTTAAATTAGAGCTTAATGCCACTGTGTGTTTGTAAAGACATTAGTTTATTTCCTCAACTTTTTGTTTCGGGCGCATGTGTTAGGGATGGGCACAGTGAAGACTGCAGAAGAGACAGATGAGCTTTGTTATGCATATAAAAACACACTGAACGATTTAGTAGAAGTACACAGCCTGAGGGAGAAAGTAAAAACGAGCCAGGCAACTGTAATGACTAAATAACTGTGCAGATGATACACATCTACTAATGGCCACTAATTACAGTCGGCTCAACCATTTATCATTTGACGCCAAAAGTCTCTAGCCTACGTTCTTCCTTGCAATGTTGGAAGAGCCAAAGAAAAGGCGGCAACTCGCTCTGTGTTTGGGCCACACACCGTGTATTATAGAGTGTCAATGGCACTATCTTAATGAGTCCACTCCTGCTGAGACATTTCAGTCCCAACAGAAAGTGGACGGGTCGATTCATCTTTTCAACATTTAGCTCTTTTCTCACTTGAGCACCTGGATTACTGGTGAAGTAGCACTAGCACATCCCTTTGTATCCTTTCTGAGCCGGAAAGCGCCCCTTTCATCACAGATAGTTAACAACACTTTCTTTCTACTCACACTTTTTTCCACCCTCAGTTAAAGCTGCACATCAATGTGAAATCACAGCACTTGGGAACAAAACAAACACCTCCTTGCTATTTTGGGCCCTGTGGTACAGAAAAGAATATATAAACACAGTCTGAACTTCCTTCGCAAATAATGTTAAGTTTTCTCAAATTTGATTTCCACTCGTTTCATGCTGTAATAACGGAAACTGGATACACCTAAATCATTCATCAAAACGAGGCGAAAATGCAGGCCTGCTTACGTATAATGCACTAGGATATGAGTAGGATTGAGCGAATGTCGCAGCGCCTACATCCCATCCTCTGCTCTGCGCGCTTTGCCCTGAAGTGATTGAAACGCGTCTATGACATTTTTAATACACATCTAAAGCAGGTCAGGCTTTTGCCTGAATTTCGACAACTCTGAAATTTTGACCGTCATTATTGATGCACATTATTATATAGGTAGCAGGCGAAAAAGGAGTCGGAGGGGGGACTGAATGAAGAGGAAGATAAACAGATGGAAATAGAAGTAAAAGAGACAGGAAGCAGCTGCAAGCCAACAATGTCTGAGCAGCTTCAGTTTCTATTTCTGACACACCTGCCTTTTATCTGAATCCTTCTGAAGTCTCTCTGTAGACTTCAGAAGAAGGTGCACAAACACAGACACATACATGTTTAGCTCATGCGCATAATATTTCTGCATAGGGAAAGCCATATCAGTGGCCACAAATGAGTGCAGATGAATAAAACTACACACACATGCAAAGGACCTTCCCATTCATATGCACACGCAGTCTTTCACTTTCCACCGCCACCCACTGACTTAATTGTAAGCGCCAGACATATTCGGGGAGGCAATAATGGCAGATATGATTGCAGCGACCTGGTCAGTCAGTGTAGATCAATAGCTTGTTAGCTATGGAGAATTACAGCCTTCAGTCACAGTTACTACCTGCGATCACACACAAGCTGAAACTGAATTAGCTACCTGGCAACATTCAGTTGCATCCAGGCTAAAACTGAACCGTGCACATTGTCTAAGCAAGACAAACAGCATGATAGCATGAGGTTATTTTATTGTTTCTGCAGGTGGTGCTGATCAAATGAGACATTTTGTCTGTGTATGATGTGATGTGTGTGGAGCCCAGCACAATCGATGGTTGCTCGAACACCCGTTCATGATGTTGCCTTTTGATTGAAAAATGGTTCCAATTTGTTTGATGCTCTTTGTGACTTTACGCTGGACATCCTTACCGGACTTGCTAATGCCATGTTCAGACGACATCAATATGAACCCCACTGACAACAGCCTGTTGGTCTTTTTCAGGGGCTGTTTAATCTCGTCATAACCCAGCGGACATTTCAGTGTTGAATAACTGGTTTAATGTCTGTGTTGAATGAAAAACTGTTATAAAATTAAATGCGCTGACATCGACTCATAAGTTTCCACATCACCCCTAACAACCAAGTGTCACAGACGTACGTGCCCACCCACCCCATCGCCATGACCTTTTGTTTAAAAGTGCCCCTGCTAGTTCAGACAAGTAATTACACAATGTGACACATGACACAGAAATTGTAAGAAACAGTCTGACTGGCCCAAATCAGACTGCCATCTATAGTGCAGTTTGTGGCATCATATTACACCCAGGTTTGACCTGAAGACAGTGCTGCTGTTCGTTGGGAATGTCTTGTCAGTCCAACAGAACGACTGAGTTTTTGGGGTCTTTCATGACGGTTCATCTGTTACTGCAGGTGAACCAGTAAGAGAATGCAGCACTGTTTCCTACCAGCTCCCTATCAGCTGTGTGAAAATGGCAAAAAGAAAGGGGATCATTTCTATCTATCTATCTATCTATCTATCTATCTATCTATCTATCTATCTATCTATCTATCTATCTATCTATCTATCTATCTATCTATCTATCTATCTATCGTAATTTCCGGATTATAAGCCGCTACTTTTTGCACAAGCTTTGAACCCTGCGGCTTATTGTCCGGTGCGGCTTTTCTAAGGCTTTTTCATGATTTTTGTGACATCGGTGAGAGGATTTGTTTTGGTTTGTTCCGCCATTTTGCCTGGCGGAAAGGCATGTGATCAGACACGGAAAAGAGTGATATGTTGGTCACATGTCCGTCCGCCAGCCAAAGTAGTGCCACACTGCGTCTACTAGCCCGCGGCTACTAGCCCGCGGCTACTAGCCCGCGGCTACTAGCCCGCCGCTACTAGCCTGCCGCTACTAGCTACTAGCCCGCCCGCTAGCGCTACTAGCCCACTAGCGCTACTAGCCCGCTAGCGCACCTATGGCTTTTAGTCCTGTGTGGCTAATGTATGAACAAAATGTGATTTTTTTCATAATTTCAAGTTGTGCGGCTAATATTCAGGAGCGCTTTGTAGTCCGGAAAATTATCTATCTGTCCGTCCGTCCGTCCGTCCGTCCGTCCGTCAGTCATCATCTTCTCCTTGTTCAGGGCTGGGTCATGGGTGGCAGCATCCTAAACAGGGAAGCCTAGACTTCCCTGTCCAGCTTTTCCTTGGCAAACTGAAAGGTTTTCAAGCCAACCAAGAGATGTAATCTCTCCAACGTGTCCTGCGTCTGCCCTGAAGCCTCCTCCCATAAGCGCCCAGGAGGCATCCTGGTCAGATGGTTAGGAAAGAGGATAATGTGGCCGGTCTAATTAGTTGGAACTGTGAAAGGACAAAGACAACCAGTATCATACACACTGCTTCTGTTGCCATTCTCTGTTTTGCATTCTTCACCTGGCAGTTGCTAGCTAGTGCCACCAAATGACATCACATATGTTGCCAAAGTCAGCAAGCCTGACTAGTTAGAGCTGTAGGCAAGAAAAGGCAAGATTTTGTAACTCTGACTATATCATATTTTTGTCTTTATAACATTACAAAGTGTGGCATAAGAGGAGTGTTTTCTTTGCAATAACTTTTACATATTGTCAAAGCAAATATAATAAAGTAAAGCTTTCCGTTAACCAGTCAATCTACGCTCACCTGTCACAAACTCTGAGTAGTGACCGAAAGAATGAGATCAGAGATACAAGTGAGCTTTCTCCAAAGGGTGACTCTTCCTTAGAGATGGGGTGAAGGGTTTAGCCCTTCGGGAGAGGCTCAGAGTAACCCAACTCAACCACGTCAGAAGGAGACAGCTGAGGCGGTTTGGCCATCTGACAGGATGTCTCTAGAGTTCTTACTGGGTGAAGGTGTCCTGGGCATATCCCACCAGGAAGAAGCCCCAGGGTAGACCCAGGACATGCTGGAGAAATGATATCTCTCAGCTGGTCTGGTGTTCAAGTTGGTGAGTTGGAGGTCTGGGCTTCTCTGCTTAGGCAAAGAAGCAGAAGAAAGACTGCACAGAAGAAGAGAATGGATGAACATTAATATCATTAAAACAAAAAACAAAAAAAAAGATATGCCCCCTCTCTTCTGTAGCTCATGGCTGGTACTCATTGTTATTTGTGATTTTGCTATGCATCCATCTCTCTTTTCTGTCTCTTTTTTTCCTTTCAACCCACAATAGATGTCTGTCCAAGCATGAGCCTGTTTCTGCTGTGAGTTCTTTATCCCCACTGTCGCCGAGTGCTTACTAATGGGGATCATCAGATTGTTGGGTTTTTCTTTCTGAAGTGTATTTACTTTGCATTATAAAGACTGTTGTGTTGAACTGGTGTCACATAAATCAAACTAATGCGCTGTAGTACTTAGCAGAAGAAAGTGATGCGTTAGTTAAGAGCTATTTTCAGTCCCATTTGGTGCTCTGTCGAGTATTAATGACAGCAGGGTGATATTTGTTGGAGTCAAAATAAAACTATGGTTTGTGAAAGACTTGAATGTATCTTAAATGCAGCTTTTAATACGTTGAAGGCCCTTTGTATTTTTAGAATGTGCCTCAGACCCAAATTTAATTGACTTCCTTGAATCATCCTGGCTTCCAAACTTTAAATGTGAGCGGCTGACGAGCCCGTGCAGCATACAAAGCCTTCCACTCCAGCCCTCTTTGTCCTCGATTCCCCGGTGAGCACAGACGCAAACGCTGACACATACACCAATGCGCATCTCTGCACAGTACACAAGGATCACCCAGATCTCACACAGTGACCACACTCTGAATCCAAAAGGAAAGTGACACAATAGGGACACAAAAGCATCTCATCTTCATCTAAGGCGAAACTGCTTCTTATCGGTTAAGGTGAGGCTCAACACTTGCTCTGCTCGGGGGATATGTGGATTGCTTTTCCCTTCTCAAGTGGACCAGTCGCCCACTTTATATGAAGATTAGACTCGCTGCTGACTTCACAAGACTGGATGTGACAGGAGGAAAACAAACAGGGACACTAAGTTAACAACCCTGTTATACTGTAGTCTCTTGGATTTTTTTGACTTTCACTGCACTGAAACCTTTTTAATCTATTCTGAAGTAAAACAACTCAAAGGTCTTTGAAATTCAGAGTGAATTTATAGAAAAGAGATTCGTCAAAATCTGAAGCATACGGAACAAAAGCTTTGTTAGTCAAAGCCTGACTGAAAGCACTTCACATAGTTTTAGGATTATAATACACACACACACTCACGCACACACACACACACACACACACACATGTCAGGTATTCATATCTTGTGGGGACATCTAATTGACATAATGCTTTTCCTAGCCCCCTATCCTAACCCTAACCATCAAAAATGAATGCCTAACCCTGACCCTTACCTTGACCCTAACCATAACCTAATTGCAACCCTGTCACTAAAACCACATTTTGAGTCTCAAATGCCTTCAACCTCGTGAGGACCAGGATTTTGGTCCCCATAAGGGCTGTTGTTCCCCCAAGTACAGTAAACTTCCACTTTTTGATCCCCATAATTTGCACATTGCTGTACAAAGTAACCAGGTGGCGAATTCTTTGCACTTCTCACTGTCGGTGCTGATAATGCCAATGCTAGTTAGCTAACAGTAGCAGATTTATTTTTTTTTCCCAGGAATGAAAAATTGTTGTCTTCACCTTCGAAGAATTTAGTATTATGCAAATTGCCTGTGCTGAAGAAGTGTACCTTGCTTTGAGACACAAACGTTCAACTTCGAAATTAGCAGCCAATTAATAGCGAAATCTCACATTTGCTTAAAACAACAGCGTGTGCTCTGGTTCCACTGCCAGCGGCTTATAAACGAGCACAAGTACAGACGAGAAGAGGCAAACAGAAACGCAGTGTTTTTATGTGTGTGTGTGTGTGTGTGTGTGTGTGTGTGTGTGTGTGTGTGTGTGTGTGTGTGTGTGTGTGTGTGTGTGTGTGTGTGTGTGTGTGTGTGTGTGTGTGTGTGTGTGTTTTCTCAGAGATTCATTGCAGCAGATCTCAACAGAACCCACTCTCTTTTACAATGACTTAAATGTCCCAGATCTGTCTTTGACTCAGCGTCATCTCCGAGTGTGTTTGTAAGTGTGTTGTTTGTGCATGTTTTCACACACACACACACACACACACACACACACACCCGCTTCACATAATCCTGCTAAGACATTAACATTTCATGCACGACACCGTGGTTTGTCAACTGGATCTCATCAAAATTTCATCCCTAATTACGG